>DWNE01010666.1:0-10218 GCA_018249875.1 Cecropterus toxeus
GTGGGTGCCATGGACACACAAACACGAATACACAAACACCCAGACCCAGAACAGAAATCTAAACTCATCATTCATTTCCGTCTGGCCGGGAATCGAACCCGGGACCCACTGCGTGTCAGACTGGTATGGTGACCGCTCGGCCACGCGGGTCGTCAAATTGATGTATTTTTGTCATTACTTTCGACGAGCAAGTTATACGTCAGTAATAAGTAAACGGTTCAATTAGAGTTATCAATTATTACGACATACGTAATACGTGACCACATCCCTATTTTGATGCAAATAAAATATCAAATGGACGTCCCACTAACGTCATTGCATTCAAGTGGTAATTTGGAATTGGCTAAAAATAGTAAATAATGAATTCTCATAACGACAGTTGCGGGATGATAAAGAGACATATCTTTTTATATAATTCTGCTGTGTGTGTGACGTTCGGATCGATTTTCAGGATTTTTTTTATGTGTCTTCAGGTGGATCCGAGAATGGCTTAGACTCAAATTTCGTTTCCAACTTAATCTTCAAGAGTAACTACGCATATGTATCCGACATGAATGAGACTAATGAATGAAATGATGAATTGCATATTCATTGATAGCAGTAGCCTTTTACCGTTCTATCTATCTATCAGCCTTTGAGAGTCCACTGCTGGACATAGGCCTCCCCTAATCGGCGCCACTCCAACCGGTCCTGGGCTATCTGAATCCAGCGGTTACCCGCCGTGTTCTTCAAGTCCTCAGTCCATTTGGTCGGGAGGCGGCCTACACTCATTTTGCCTAAACGTGGTCTTTTGCCTGGTGGTGGTGGTTTTCCCGTTAGATAGAATGAAAGCAACCATTGGGGATCAGACCCCGAAGGCACCACAACACCTATTTCTGCTAAATAACAGCAGTGTTAAGTACTGCTGTGATCGTATTTAAAGGGTGTGATAAGGAAGACATACTTATTCCAGTTTAGTCTTCAAAGGTAGTAAGGAGTCTGCTACCAATCTTAGGTAAGATTTTCATCTTATCTGGGGTTGGTTACATAAGTCCATGGGCTTCCACTACAGGCCTCATTTGAATGTTCCTGTAGTACCGGGACCAGAATAGGGCTACGGTAACCCCTGCCAGTAAGTGACCCCGGGACAGCATGCGACAGCGGCATGTGTAGTCGTATGCCGTCGTAAATACTTTTAAAGCCTTAAAACTATTGTCCGCACGTCATGTAAGAACCGGATAAATATAACAAACGTGACTCAGTTTTGGTTACGTAAAGTTCAACGGATTTTATAACATTACGTAATTGAGGATTCCCTTCACGAGCGTTTTCCTTACTAGTTCTGTTACGCTTTTTTACCCGACTGTGACAAAAAGAGGGTTTTCCTATATTAAAGAAGTAATAAGCGAGCCATCAGCCATAAATGGCAATGGTCACTAAACCGGTCTAACACGGAGTGTTTTCCGGGTTCGATCCCCGGCCAGACAGAAATGTGAATGATGAGTTTAGATTTCTGTTCTGGGTCTGGGTATTTGTGTGTTCGTCTTTGTGTGTCCATAGCACCCACGACACAGTAGAAAATCCTGCTGTGCTATGCGTCACAGTAGGATTTTAGTTGACGGTCAATAGTTGTTATATTCATCCGGTTTTCACATGATGTGCGGACAATTTTTAAACGCTTTCTACACTCATAAGAGTGTAGAAAACGTTTAAAGATTAAATATCTGCAATCAATCCAATATAGGAATACAGCTCTACCTAAGGTCGGTTACAGGTTTGTCTTCGATTCCCCATCCCTTCGCCTAACGACTAAGTAGGAACGCCTCGTGTAAACGCAAAACTGGCGTGTATCATACCCTTAAAACCAAAAAATTGAAATGGTATGGAGGTGGTTGCCCTGGAATTAAACCGCAAAGATTTCTACCACCTTCTACTTCTTTTACATAAACGGTGAGTTAAATGGCTTTGGATTTTTAACATGTAAACAATGGTTTCGTTTGATTTTTCTTTCCAACATATCGACCTAAAAAAATGCACTAGAAATTTAACAGCTGTAATCTCCATAAAAGATTTAATGAATATAATAATAGGGTTTATTTATGCATAACATTGATATTACGTTAGGTCGTTAGTATGCAATGAGCATTTCAATATTAACATAATGGCATTTACTATATACAAGAAAACAGCGGTATTAAGGAACTGGCTCCACTGAGAGCGAAGGAAAGATAGCGATGCATTGAGATCTATTACTTAACGACGTGAAATCGGCGTGAGATACAAACATTGTAGTCGTTGGTGGTCATGCTCCGATCCGGTGGTAGTGTAAAAAAAAATAACTGACAATTTGTAAGTGTCCCCGTAACCAAACCACGTTAGAATAACCACAGCTCTAATTTCATTGTATTTTATAGTTACTGATATAAAACTAGTAATATCGTTAAAAAACATTAAAACAAAAAAAAAACCGACTGCTTAAAACGAATTCATAATGATACTCGTCAATCCATTATTGTCCCACTGCTGGGCACGGGTCTTCTCTGAGAGTGAGAGAGTTACAGGCCATAGTCCACCGCGCTGGCCAAGTGCGAATTGGTAGACTTCAAACAGATTTGAGAACTCTCAGATGTGATGACTCTTTCCTCACGATGTTTTCCTTCATCGTAAAGCAGTGATAATTAAATTCTAATACGCACATAATTTGAGAAAAATCAGTAGTGCGTGCCTGGGATTCGAACCCCGGATCCTCGATTGAGAGGCCGAGTTTCAACCATTAGGCTATTACTGCTCCATAATGATACATATGTATTTAATGTATCGTTTATATGCGATTTTGTCAAAATAGTTGAGCATATAAAAGCATTACAATATATATATATATATATATATATATTTAGATAGGTCTATTTACTTTCGATTTTTCGTAATAGTAAAAAAAACGTACTTCACCCCTTTTTCCTCTATGTCCATTTTTTTAAATTATATAGTCTATGTCACTATGCTTACTGAGACGATACTAATGATATATCATACGTCACAATCCGTCAAGCAGTTTGGGCTATAGCGGTGCCAAAGTAATGGGCATTCATACATATATACATACATACATACATACGCTTGAAAAACATTACACTTCTTCTGACACAGTCGAGTAATACAAAACAGCGACACCTATACCTAGTCAATATAATAATCATAACTCGCCAATAAATAATTAAAAACATATGTAATGTCACACCTCATTGTAAACATTTCCGTAACGATTTCACCTGCATAATTATCAATGTTAATTAATTTATACAATTAATTAATACGATGACAGCAAATAATTTCTTTATAATGTATTGCAAATAATACTTATATTAACATCAAGCTTTCGCGCGAAATGGTTGCTACCGCAAGAAATCAGGCGAGGCGATGATTTTCTTACAACTATTCCTATGGTTGTGGGACAGATCATTAGACTCATTTCAAAAACTGAACCATTTGAAGAATTTTAATCGTTTTATATAGCAGTTGATTGCATTTAAAAATTATGCATACATGAACTGTAGTAAATAAATAACGCGATTATATTATTTAATGGGCCAATCACATGATTCTAGCTTCGCATAAACATATAGACCAAGATTTCTCAAACTTAATGTTCCACGTACCCCTACTAGTCTTTTACGTCCAGAGCAAACCCCTTAAAACTCAAATTTATAACCGTTTTCTTAAAATAACACAAAAAAACATTCCATGTGAAATATTAAAATGATTATTTTTAAACACTTTAATCATGTAGCCATATTTTTTTCTTATTTTAGCAAATTAACTATGATACTAGTATGCGAAGCGATGTAAACCCATAATTAATAGCATTAAAATTATTAGAAAGAATATATTACAAACTTTCATATAGAACAATCGAATGGTCGCAAGCGCGATCGCCACGCCCGGTATCTCGGGCCAATACGTAAACTTTATCACGTACCCCCTATGGTACGAGTACCCCACTTTGAGAAACCCTGATATAGATGATATAAAACATGATAAATCGTCTCCTACATATACGGTACAGTAATGTAATAGGCGTATGTTACATGCATGCACATTTGGAATTGCGGCGACCTAAGTGCATCAGAAGAAGGGTGATGTTTTCGAGCGTATTTCTGTATGTGTATATGTATGTATGAACATTTCTTTTTTACGGGCTACAGCTCAACAAAAACTTGGACGAATTATGACACGATTATCGTTTGAATCGTCTCAGTTTGCAGAGTGACATAGGCTATATAATAAAAAAATGGACCTCCGTAAATCGAAATAAAGGGGGAAGGAACGACCTTTAATGTGATGGCAATATGGGTCTATAAGAGCTCGCAAATAAACCAGTACAAAAATATCTATATATCATAAAACTTTTGTGTTACGAATAGTACACACAAACTCCTAAAATCGTTAAATTACACAAATGATTAAAAGACACAAAATTAAATAAAACTGCTCTACAACATTTATTTTATTAAACGGCGTAAAATCATTGTGTGATGATCAGATTTCTTTTGTTTGTACATATTTACAGACCCGACTCGTATTCAACGTCTTTTTAATATTTGCAATATATATTACATAACATTATGTCGTCGTAAACAATGCGCGTTTTATATTTCTGGCGAAATGTTTGTTGTTTTGCATGATTTCTATATAAAACCACAATATAAGAATATTATTGTTATGTGTTGTGGATGTTTATTATTTAAACTATTTAGAAATTGTTGCGCAGTTATTGTTAACATTTTCCTACGTAATTAGACGCATTAGTCCTAAGAGTGTTTCCTGCTTGATGTTTTTACCACAATACTAATTTCTCAGTAACTATTATTAAAAAATCATTAGCTATATTTAAATAATAATATTAATAATAACAACATATAATTATTGTTCTAATAAGTTGGGAATAACGTTGTTTTTTTAAATTAAAATCAGTTTTTAAATTTTTTTATGCGTCATTAAAATTGTCAAGTCTCTCAAGACATTAACTGTTTTGAAGGTGAAAGTTTGTGAGTATGTATGTGTGTTTGTTACTCTTTTACGCAAAAACTACAGATCGGATTTTGCTGAAATTTGGCACACAGACAGTTTATGGCCTGGATTAACACATAGAATATCCTTTATCGCAGTGAAACGTGACCCTAGCGGAAGCAAACAATTTTAGTCATCGGAAAAGATTCACTTCTAAAAAAAGTTATAAATTGTGAAAACAATATACTTTTTCGATTTATCTATTGAATCAAAATATATATATACATGTTTAAATTTCTTTCATATTACTTAACCGGTACTTAACAAGTAGGTACCAAAAATAACATCTGAAAATAATGAATATTTAGGGACAATATTATCCGTGTACGAGTACGAATCGCGCTTAGCCAATTAGTCTCCTAAAATTACATTGGGTTCCTACAACACAAAAATCACACGTACATAGAAGACGCGAAGGCTTCATGTATACATAGCTTCGTTTTATACCATTAACACTTCACATTAGCATGCTAATGTTACTCTGATAAAATTATTAGCGCCTTGTTTACTTCCAAGAATACACTAGATCTTATTGCTGATATCACTTTAATTACATATTCACAGAAATGTATTAATACACAAATTTAAAATCAAATCCTATTTTAATTATCATAATATGCCTTATATAATAACATAAAAAACAAATAAGTTTTCATCTAATTGCGTCAGTAGGCAATAGATCGTGATTATAAGATTACAGTGTTTCCTACTAAAACACTGTCGTTGTACAAAATTCAAGAAAATGACAGCTTCTGTGTAATTTGACGACTAAATAAGGATCTCGATCATTTTTCGAAATATAATTTTACTGCACGCTCTAATGAATCATTACAGTATACAGCAAAATAGTTAAAAATACAGTAGATATGCTGTAACTACAGTACAACTGGTAGCACTGATCCCTACGTATGTGTAAGACGAACGCTTCTTCTTCTGTGTGCAATCACACTAATATTATAAATTCTCAAGTTTGTGAGAATATTTGTTACTGTTTCACGCAAAAATTACTGGCCGAATTTCGCTGAAATTTCGTACTTACACAGATGGTTTATGATATAAATTAAAATCTATAATACTCATTACCATAAAGCAATACCGAAGCAAAGCCGCGGGAATAAATTAATTATATATGTATTATTTCTATAGCACTTATCCGTTATAGCGATTTTCCGATAAAGTATTGCACTTTTCCGTTTAAGTATAGCATTTTTCCATTTTAAATACTTTTCCGTTTGTAGCACTTTTTCATTTGATCGAATATCTGTTTCTGGTTTTATTTTGGAGGTATTTTGTAATCGTAGAGTCAATTATTAGTTTAAAGGCCAATGGTCGTGTCGCTTCATTTGAACTTGTTTGAAACAGGAATTTCTGGTTAAGTAAAGTTTTGAATGAAATAAATCCCACAGCGGCGAACGGTGAGGGTAAACCCATGTCGTTCCATTCACTAGTCCAATGTTTCTCAAAGTGCTAAACGTCATTAATCGTAGAGTGTGCGTGACAAAATTTACATTACAAACAGGAATTTCTGATAAGTAAAATTCTGAATGCAATGAATCCCACAGCGACGAACAGTGACGGTAAACCCATGTCGGTCCATTCACTAGTCCAATGTTTTTCAAAGTGTTAAACGTCATTAATCGTAGTGTGCGTGACAAAATTAACATTACAAACAGGAATTTCTGATAAGTAAAATTCTAAATGCAATGAATCCCACAGCGGCGAACTGTGACGGTAAACCCATGTCGTCCCATTCACTAGCCTAATGTTTCTCAAAGTGTTAAACGTTATTAATCGTTATGTGCGTGACAAAATTTATATTACAAACAGGAATTTCTGATAAGTAAAATTCTGAATGCAATGAATCCCACAGCGGCGAACAGTGACGGTAAACCCATGTCGGTCCATTCACTAGCCCAATGTTGCTCAAAGTGCTAAAGATTGTAGTCTGCGTGACAAAATTTACATAACACTAATGATGTGCGTCTACTAAATAAGGTTAATGCGCTTATTTTGGGGTAGGAGGCATACTTTAAACATTATTTTAATTATTATTAAGATAAGCATATTGCGGTAATTGTATGTTTAAGTAATTTTTCATTTAAACTCTTTATTTTATTTGTTCCTTTGGAATTATTCTGGAATGTAGATGCAATTTGACTGATCTAAGGGCCGACAAACGGCGTTCGGAGCGGTGCCAAAATGCTAAGCTCCACTGAACATTTAACCTTACGGTAACGTCGCTAGGCGTGCCACTGGTCTACTACTGGGACCATTTTTCAGAAGCGCCTAAATACTCAGCGCGTTGCATGATGCAAATATCTACGCTGAGATGGACGGCGTTACCAGTAGCGGGGCGGCACCGCTTTGATTTTGTATCCGCTTTAATTTTAACATGGCTGGGCAAAAAACGATTTTTATATTAATCGATTTTATAGTTTAATCAAACAATCGATTCTCCGAAACTCGATGTTTTTACAAAAAAATAATCGTTCTTTTTAATCTATTTTTTACTATAAAGTTAGCCCGCAAATACTCTTTCTTCATTAAATTAACCTTTTTTAAGTTATTAAAACACCTCAAATAATAGGAACTAGATGACGTTGCAAGTAATCCAATTATAAAGCTGCTGTTAAAATACAAAATACGTGAAACTACGAAATAATTTTCTTTTTTTTTCTGTAATTCAAAGCTACGGCAAAAATCGAAAGTATAAATTAAAAAATCGATTAAATTGAAACCAGTTATTCATGGTCAACTAATCGATTTTAAAAATTGTTTATTTAAAAAAATATCAATTTATTAAATAATCGATTATTATACATTCAACTGTTGAACAAAATTGAAGTAAACAAAAGGTTGTATTCAGTATCAAAATGCCCAACACTTCTCACTGAAGCTCTATTTAAAAAAATAAAAAATAGGCTCCTAATTTATTTTAATTTAAATTTTGATTGCAAAGGGAACTAAAAATAACACAAAATGTCACTAGATTGATAAAAATGCGAGTAGCACTAAAATGTCTTTAAAAAAAACTGTTCAATATTCTGTATCACTGATTATTTTCCTTCTCAGACAAGAAATCCTTTATATCTTGAAAAACGTTGCTAACTTTAACGCTAACAGGTGTACGTGGAGCTATATCTTTGGGAACCTCTGCACGAACCCATTAAGATTCTATCCATACTCGTTTTCCTCTGAGGAATGAACTAGAAACCGTGGAATGGGTTTGTTACGTGTCGGCGTCACAGTTTGGGGTTTTACTATTTAAACATGAATGAAACTGAACCGGTGTACTCAAGGTCATCTATGAGTACGAGTGTATCGAGTACATAGTAAGAAGTACAGTAAAGTATAGATCTATACTCAAAATATTAAATTGACACAAATATTTTGTAAATTATTAAGAAGGTATTTCTCCTTTTTCAGTTTCTCTTTTTGTGCGCTATCGATGGATTAGTAACTAGTAGTTCACTGATCTATGTATTACTTCTATGTACTAAGCTAATATTATGTAATATATAATCGTTTGTTTCCTAAGTAAATAAATAAATTATAAATCGTTTGTTTCCTAAGTAAATAAATAAATTATAAAGCTGAAGAGTTTGTTTGGTTTAACGCGCTAATCTCAGGAATTACTGATTCGAATCGAAAACTAATTTTATGTAAAATATTCCATTTATTGAGTAAGCCACATAACATCACGTTATGTTTGTTTGTTAATTTTTTCTTATGTAGTAGCGGGTGAAACCGCAGGGCAGTGCTACTTTTATTATAAGACCCAGAGGCCAGAAGTTATATCAATACATATTTTTATGAAGATTATGTGCTTGTTATCAATATGCTGATGCGTAATAAAATTTTGCTCCTCGGAATTCCCCAGAAGATATTTTTAAATATTTTATAGGTAATGCAATTTTTTGCTTATTAATCCTTTATGAGCTGTTTTATATTTTATAAGTTTTTTTTTTGGTTGAGTAACATTTTTTACAGGCCGGTTTACCAAAAAAGCATTGGAAAGCAATATATATTATAAAATAAATTGATGATTTTTTATCAAAATAACATTTTAAAATATGTCTTCGTGTCATTACGAAAAATCATTTTTTTTTAAATCCTCCAACTTGGTGATACATGGTGAGATTTAAGACTAACCCCCCTCCCCACCCAAAACTGCGTATATTTTTATGTACCAAAAAACAACAAAGAAACTATTTTTTTTTTAATTTTGTTGTTAAATACTTATAGGTATAAAGCAAAATCTAATTTTATTCTAGAAAATTAACGACTAAAATAAAAAAGTCTAAACAGAAATGTTGTTTTTGACTCGGTTAAGAAAATAAAAAAAATTACACGTGATATTTTACTACACCCCCTCCCCCTTGTGATATTTCGTGATTTTACTAAATCCACTTCCCTCTGTCAAGCCTCACGTGATTAATGGACGGCTCCTTACTTATTTTCAATCCTCCAAATTATTATTTGTTTGAAAATATATGCAATGAACAGACAATTCATTCATTTTTAAGTATATGGATAGTATAAACCACGCAAAAATCGTAAGATACAGATCCGTGTAGCTCTTACCTAATTTAGTTATCTGTGAATCGATAACAAGATAAAGAGGGAAAAACATTTGAAACATTTCGTCGAAATTATGTTTATATAATCGAATACATGGAGTAGATAATGAGATTTTTTTGGAATGGAAACCTATTGGTAAGTGGCTAATGACTCGTGGCTAATATTCTCGAGGTGGAAACCTTCAAAAGGTACCCAACGCCGTGGGAGCAACGCCAGGTTATGTGGGATTCTTACCACACTAACCTCCTTCCCTCCCGGTGGTCGTCCTCGGCATTACAAAGTGGATTCCGGTATCTTCAAGGGAACTTCACCGGAGCTAGTGACTCCTATTGACATGTGTAAGCAATTCCAGATTTTCTTCTTTTAGGGTTCCGTAGCCAAATTGCAAAAATCGGAACCCTTATAGATTCGTCTGTCCGTCTGTCCATATGTCACAGCTCGGAAACTATTACGACTACAGAGTTGAAACTTGGTAGGTAAGTGTATTCTTTTAACGGCTTTAAAAGGTCTATAAAAAGGTCTTCAAAAATGACATTGAGGTTTCTAAAACCATTTTTTCTCAAAGTCGATTGTTTGAGAGATAAGCCCTTT
>DWNE01010667.1:0-10218 GCA_018249875.1 Cecropterus toxeus
AGGATTCTTGACAACCCGCGTGGCGGAGCGGTCATCACACCGATCTGACACGGAGTGGGTTCCGTGTTCGATCCCTGGCCAGACAAAAATGTGAGTGATGAGTTTAGATTTTTCTTCTGGGTCTAGGTGTGTGTGTATCCATGGTACCCACAACACAGGAGAAAATCCTATTCATGTTAATGTTTTTATGTTTATGTTCTTTCTTAAATTACTGTTAGGTTTGACAATGAAACATCGAGGAATATTTAGGATCGTTATTCTAAAGGTAAAGGTTTATAAATGTACTTTTTATAGTCTAAACTCTAAAGTTATAAAATGTGATATTATTTAAGTTGCAATGTCAGTGTCCGTGATCCGGAACGTAGATAACAGATTCCGTGAGACGGAAACGGGAAGTTAAGATCACAATTTACGTCGTTAGTACAATGTAACAAAAACAATGACGACAGAAAAAGATAATGATTAACTGGTATTGAAACAAATATTTAGAACGTGAGACTTTACTATGTATCATGGATTCTTAGTATCGAAAGGTATCTCAATTTAAAACTAGAAGTAAAGTAAAAACCCGCTAAAACTGGAATATGCAGTCGAACATTTTGTTTTTGAAATAATTTAATTATTTTACGCGTTTTAGGAATTTGCGATTACATAGTTACATAAAAGTAATAAAATATACATCTTTGTAATAGCCTATTTACAAGCTTTCATGTGATATCTACATTGACCCGATAATAAAAAGTTCCTTCCCTTCCCCTCGTTTATTCCAATTTACCAAAAAAACGGATATACATTCATACAAACATGGAAACACTTGAAAAATATTTCCTTCCTTCAACGTACTCGGGTATAATATGATTGGAACATTATTAAAGTATTCAGGGCATTGTATTTAGTCTAGAAAACTTTTTGACCCTACGGCACGCTGAAAGATTGATGTAGAGTCAAAAAGTTCCGAGTTTCCTCACGGGGAATCGATTTCAGGATTTTCTTTGCGATATATCTATATAAGTATTTGCTGCAGTCGTTACATTACGCCACTTATTTTGTATTGGATTGGGATATGTATTTTTGATCAAATTAGTTTTATCACTGTGCTAATTAAATAACGGGTTATTTTGCATTCTTGATAACGAAGTGGTTATATATTCGGACATAGACGATATGAATAAAATATGTAGTTGATTATTTAAATTAATACATAAGGGTATAAGTATTGTGACTACCGGATATACTTAGATAGTGCGATGAGATTAGATATATACAAATATATATAGATAAGTTACGCATATTATGAATATGTGTATTGTTGAAGTGAAAATGCTTCAGAATAGTTAGGATTTGAAACACGATGAAACGAAAATGCTTTACGAAAGTTGTCGGTGCTACAAACTAAGTAGATGGCGCCCTACACCTTTCTGAATCACGCTAACGATTTTCGACAGTAGCTTTTATAAGAGTCAAGTTTAGTATATGCGGGATAAGATGTGGGCTGTTGTCATTACTTAATCTATTTTTGAAAAAACAAATCGTTAAGCTATTATGTATTACTAAGTATCGCTTCGGTCGTGTGTGAATTGCACACACACACTTTTATATAATAATCATAATTTATGTGTGTATGAAGGTATGTATGCTATGTAACAAATCTAGTTAATCATGTCCAAGTTTTTTAGTAGCTTGTGTTATGAAATTATCAGGTCAATAGTCACAAAATATTAGACAATAGTCTTGAACAAAAACCTTCAGTATGCTTGATAATTTGGTTTACTGTTCAACATAGCAGGGATAACATACGTTAAGTATATGCCGAGTGACAAATTGAAATACCTTTCTACGTTAAATTTTTATATAATTACGACTATATACACAAAAAATAAACGCTTTTTAGGCATATGTCAATTGTGCCTTATTTTCTTTACACATTTTGTTTTTCATATTGTAAATTAAAGTTATTATTTCCGTCTTTTAAGTATTATCAAGGCGTTATTAATTTTAATTGCTTTACAGCCAATATCGATAACCGCTTGTTCTCGGAAGGAACAGAGATAAATTATGTTTCCACGACGGGGTTGCTTGTTCGAAACTAATTTTACAATAAGAAATATATACCTTTCGGAATGATATATCGCAAAGTATGCACTGTACATTATGCAAAACAGGCTTTTAACTTTTTCATGTTACTTGTTATACTCATGTAGACATGTTAAAATTATTTACTTGTCAGTTTTATTGTCTGTTCAAAGATAACTAAAAACTAATTATTTGTATATGTTGCAGTCAAACTTCTTAACCGGTCAAAAGTATAAATTACTTTAGTGAAAAGTGCTTTACAGATAATTGGAGCCTTTTAAGACTTTTAACCGTATAATTTGTAGTTAACACTGCCGTTCACCAATGGTCTTCTGTAAAAACTTCTTCTGGCCAACCTCTTTACCATCCATTTTATTTCTCAGCATTGACGTCCAATCATGTAAACTACAAAAAAGATGTTTAAGAACAATTATTAACTGTAAATATACAAACATATTTACACTATAAAGTAGGTTAGTGTGTCTTCATTGTACAACTTTAAATATGTTAAGTATTTTTGACAGTAAAAAAATAAAACCTATGAACCAAAGCTATACACCTAGAATATAATATGAACCAAGCTATATATTACCTATGACAACCAAAGCAAAAACAATGCAACAGTTACTTAAAGTTTATAAATTACAATGTAATAGTTTAAATAATTTATACCGTTAAATAGTAATTTATAAACAGTAATATCTTTATTTCTATAGCGAAAATAAGGGGTCGCTGTAATTGGATCATTTTTTGAAACTTTTGTATTATAGGTACTACAAATTCCTGTCGCTGCTGTTTCCGATTTGATGGGCGTATAAGGGATACATACTTGTCAGAGGCATTCTGACTTAGTCCTCAAGAGTAGTACCGTATCGTGGCCTTCATCAGTTAAGACTTATTTTATTTGCCACGTGGTAGAACCAGTGACTACACTGGTAGTAGTAGTCGACCGGGGCAGTACCACCTTTTTCTAGCGTAAAGCAGTTTTTGTGTTTAGTTGGAAGGGTGTGGTTGCCGGCTTACCTATATATGAGGCGACCATCTTCGTCTTCAGGAGTAGCAACTCATCAGTGATCGACTACAAATAGAAACCCTGTTCTATATGAAGTTACTTACAAATGTCCATTGGCGGCAGTAACTACTTACCATCAGGTGGAAAAATTTGGCTTGATTACTGTAGATAGCAGTCATCACCCTATATCAGGTGGACTGCCTGCTCATTTGCTACTTTACATTATGAACTATAAAAAAACTATGAACTAAAAAGAACTGCAACAATATTTGATATTTGTATTCAATCGTAATTATGACTCGTGGCATTGTTACATTACAAAGTAAAAAGGAGTGACCTTGTCACAAACGTTTATTCACACCATTTTTACAGGGCTAATTAAAATCTTTGCTACATTCTACGTAGAAAACGAACGCTGTAGGTTTCCACGCACTCTCATGTTATTCAAAAAAAGGAATGGTTTACATAATATAAGCAGGGATTACATTATTTTTTCTGTTCTCAGTTATACAGCCACTTAATTAATTACGTTCTACCTAAACTGGGGCCTCAAAACCACGCGTTAAACTTGGGTGTTGTGGGAAGAACCGTATAGTGAAGTAAGGAAAATTATGTACGTAACTAAATAATATTTATTTATCAAAGGTTATTTTGATGTTCCGCGTATAAGCCTGGTATTGGACAAACATGCAAAACAATTTGTTGTTTTGTATAAAGTATAAATAAAACTTGCGATTTGATCAAAATATTTATCGTTGCTCCTAGGAATAGATAAAATTATATCTATTGTCTATATCTTATTTCATTCAGTATATCGTTTCGGCAAATTGAAATACAATACCAAATCAATTTTGTAGAGCAATTAAAACAAATTTAATTCTGATATTTCTAGTAATTACGCATTATAACTGGTAGAGTCCTTGATATTGCGTTCAATTTGTTGAAACTAACATGAGACAAATACTAGAGTCAATGAATTATGCGTCTTTGAATACTAATGCATTGCCTTGTATACCTTGACACTATTAAGGTGTCAAAAGGCATTTCCGTAAAACAATATACCTAAGGTTTCGGATCATGAAATCGTGTTGTTCACGGATCCGTGCACATGAAGGCTTTAGAAACTTGTAACTATAATTACACAAAGATAATTGTCATACATCAGTGCACGTAATTATGTAAAACTTGTGTAATTGCAAGCCTAAGAAAGAAAAATAAAGACAATCCTCGTGGAATAAAGCATTAAAAGTACTTATTCTTTTAATTTGTGATGTTGCTCTCGTATCTACTGCGCTGTTTAATTTCGTGAATGTAGTATAAAAAATAAAATAATATTATATTTTTAATCGCTCAAAAATACACTTTTTCTGAGCCTAATAACTCATTAATTTTTCCGAGGCTCTATTTTGTGCCGTTAAAGTATTTTGTTAGAGAAGTAAGTATTTTATAAGCTTGGTATGTTTGCTAGGTAAGTGTATCTATTATTTTTGCTCGGAAATTCAAGCATAATCCTGAAATGTGGTAAGTCGAATGCTTCAATAGACTCGCGAGAGTTGATCGGCTACAATGCATTACTGTCTAAGTTATTTAGAGAAATATTTTGCTTTTGTTTTTTTTTTAATATTTAAATAATAGAGTTATAGAACAAACGATTTCAGATCTCTATTGTCATCGGACAACAAAAGGAAAGTAAATATTTTTAACCGACTTAATATAATGTAAAGACACCGAAAAGCCAAACTAGATAAGATAACGGTCCTACATGAATTGTTGAAGTTTAAATATATTTTTCGGCGAAAAGATGACCGAAATTTCAAGAAAATTGATAACATTTTGTAAATACGTTGGGTAAGGTTAAATTTAAGTGAAATGAGATAGAATGTAAATATAATAATAAATGGAACTACAAGTATTTCAATATATTGTACCAATAACAAATAAGAAATAACAATGACCGTTTAATAGCTTTACAATTTAGTATAAAAAATGAACACAATTAATGCTCTTCATTTTTGCTGTAAGAATTTAATAAAATACTTTCATAATTTTCATTTAGGTCATATACTATTTATATATTCATCCGCCTATTGATCCGTCTATCCATCCTAGACTTAGGCCTTTCCTAATTAGGCTTAGGGCTATTACGACTAACAGCACACGGTACCATTCGATTTATATGTGTTTTAATTAAGATCTAAGTTTATTTATGCTATAAAAACTTTGGCCGTGATGTATGACTGTAGCGTCATATCGTGAAGGGTTCCTTTACAGTTTATTACATTGGCATGATTGCCGGCTGTTTTTCTATATTTTTTATCGTCATACAATAATTGTACGTACTTCCAATGTATTGATGTTTATGTTTACGTTCATATTTGTAGGCCGCTCTACATGCGATTAGGGTTGGCACCTTGCTTTTATTTCTTTAGTATTTCTTAACAAAATACTGCAAAAAGAGTGCTTTAAAAGTATTTTGAACCGACTCCGTGTATTAGATTATTCAAAGCTTTATATTTATTTCTTTAGTACTAGCATTGTACAGTACGAATTAGTCACATATTTCGTGTTACTCATAACAATGTAATCTAAGACGACATACCCAATGTGTATTTTTCTGATGACCTTTTTTCGCAACATCTCTGTGTAACAATAATACGAATGAATACATAAGCTTTCTTACCCTTGCTTTAAGTTAGATATAATTGCCAATCTTTTTTTGTAAAGGAAGATAAACAAATGTGTGTATTATGGGGCTATTTATAAACGTAACAGAAGGATTAGGAATAAAATAAGTACTGAACTTTTTCAAGCTTTTGCAATGAATACATAAGCTTTCTTACCCTTGCTTTTCAATAATATAGAATAGAAAAGAATAGAAAATAGTTTATTTCTAGAAAAAAAAACAATTACATTATATAAACTACTGTTGAGGCATCCTTTTAAGTAAATATTTACCTGTGCCAGGATGCCCCGCTCTTCCTTATATAAAGTTACAAAAGTTAATTTGAATTATACTATTTTCTAACTTAAACTAAAGTGAGTGTAAGTGTGTGTGTGTCCTTGTGTAAGTGTGTGTATGAATGCGTGCATGTGTGTGTGTGATGGATGTGTCTGTAGATGCGTATCTGTGAATGTGACTGATTGTCTATATTCAATTATTTTGTAGTAGGGCTTCATTTTCTTCATAGTTTTTTTTCAAAAGCCAATTAGTTATTATTTTTGTGTGATAATGCGAATTCATCTTAATAATACATCTTAATAATAAATGAAATATATAGAAATCGTTTAAATTTCTAACTTCGCATTAAATTCTTATTGCATTTTTTTTGGTATGACGCCATTACTTGTTTCCACATTATCCCAAAAAATGCGCTTTCTATGTCTTATAGACATTTTTTGTTTGCAAAATAAAGATTCCTTATATCTTATTGACTTTTTTTCAATTTTAGAGATGCATTTACTAATACTAGGAATCGGTTACATACTATGGTTAGATCATCCTGTATATCCCGTTTATAAAAGCTTTTACGTTTAGCATCACGCTGTAGATCGAAATAATATTTAGGAAAGTTGTACTATACAAACTGTAAATATTTTCTTCTTTTTCATATGGCAAATGTTTTTAAACTCATAGAGTGACAGTAAGGTTTAAGGTTTAGATAAAGACAATCGGCTAAATTCGATTAAGAATCGGCTAAATTCTGTTAAGAATCGTCTAAATTCTGTTAAGAATCGGCTAAATTCTGTTAAGAATCGGCTTTAAATAGGCTGAATTCGACTTTTGATCGGCAAAATCCAGCATAAAATCGTTAGATTCAGCTTAAAATCGGCTATATTCGATTTTAAATCTACATTTGGCTTAGAATCTGCTTAAATTGTATATGCAGCCGCTGTAACACGCAGTTTTCTGTTTCGATTAAGCTATTCCGGTTTTGGCGAATACATGGATATATATAAGAAAGAAATGTAAAAAATCCGGAACTTAATGTTTTTGTTTTCGAACAATTTGGATTTCCATTTCGAATCCTATTTGGATTCCGACTTTGACAGAGTGTAAATTCTGTCTCCGACTTCGGTTCCCAAAAATACACCATCTTCGAAACAACCTTAGCAACTGTTGTAGCAACTCTTTATAAATACCGGCTCGTTAGTTCGTTACAACGAAGAAAGCCGAAGATAGCCGGTGGTGACCGATTGTCTTTTTCTAAGCTTCATGGTATTTGTGGCATGGTTTTGTTACTTAGTAATTACGGACGAACATTAGAATTTTATTTGTGTACATTGAATATATTGAATTACTAATTAACATTTAATTCGAAAGTATTATTCAGTATTTAATAATATTCGACGTAAACAAAGTAATCAAATTGATTCCAAATACTACTGCAAAAAATAAAAAAATGAGATTTTCGTAGTGATTATTAGA
Source organism: Cecropterus toxeus (assembly GCA_018249875.1). Lineage (NCBI taxonomy): Eukaryota > Metazoa > Arthropoda > Insecta > Lepidoptera > Hesperiidae > Cecropterus > Cecropterus toxeus. The sequence continues at coordinate 7,512 of DWNE01010667.1, forward strand.
AGGATATTTGTAAAAAATGGGCGTATACAGATCGTAAAAAGATAATTTGGAAGCTTGAACAATGTAGTTTTCAGATTTTTTTGCCAGTCATTAATATGTATTAATATATAACAGTATGATTTTTTGCGTTATTTTTTTGGCTCAGACTGTGCCACAATTTTTTTAAAGAATTTTTAATTTTTTTTTTAGTTTAAAAAAAAAATTTTTCAAAATTTTAAAGATTTTTGTATGTGGGTTTGTTACTATTTTACGCAAAAACTACAGGTAGGAATTCGTTGAAATTTGGCACACAGATAGCTTATAAGCTGGATTGAAACATGATATTATTGCTTTATATCATTACCGTGTTAGACGTTACCGACGCGAGCAGAACCGCGGGATTAATTAGGCAATTCATATATTTGGAAACATTTGATTACTTCGTGAGAGTTTATAAAACGTGATTGTTTTTCGAAAGTTCGTTAAAATCTTTTTCAAAAAACTGTTTCTTGTTTAGTTTTAATTCTTTTGTAATATATTTCGTTTATAACATCAGATCATACATTACTTACGTCAAAAATTTTGTACATGATTTCATAGATTTCAGTTTCAATTTCAGTCTAATTCTGTAATTTAACACTTTTAGGTTTTTAAGTATTTTTGCCTAAGATTGAAAGGGAAGGGATTTTTACATAATAATAATAAAAACATTAGAAAATAAGTCATGACTTTAAATGCGAAGGGGCAATAGGAAGCAACCGTTAGCTAACACGGGATAGAGGTCTCGTGCAGCGCTGTTTTTCAGCCGTTCCCTACTCCCATAGGTCTTTTCGGGAGTTAACACTAGCGGTTCCCCATTTACCAACAGATTAGTAATAATAAAAACATCTTTGTCAAATTTATAGAATTAGCATAAAATAAAAATAATAATAATGGTTACTTAAATAGTTTTTTTGTAGAATGGTAAGTGGCCACTGCCGTAGACATCTGTAATGAACCCTGAGGTTAGCCACAGATGCGTTGCTACTCCTGAGGACTCATTTGGAACTCCTCGGATAAACATGTCTCACCTACTACACAATCTATATCTTATATCTATATCTATACTAATACTCGTATATAAGATTAAGATGGAGAGTGTCTGTGTGTTTCTGATTAACGCAAGAACCACTGTTCCGATTTACATGAAATTTTGCCTGGATGTAGCTTATTTAACTGGTCAGTCTATACGCTACTTTTGATTTCAATATTTTTCGCTATTTAAAGATGGCGACTATGATGACGTCACGACCTTTGGTTTCAGACTTTCATATTTCCAATTTAAATTAAAAGAGAACGCTAAAAAATATCAAACTGTTGATGGATTGTACGAGGTGAACATTTAATTTTCTATCCGGAAGGTCCTTATCACTTTTTATGTACCTCCAACGATTAGAGAGTAAAACCATATTTTTGGTCATGTAGCGAAGATATTTAAAAGCTTTTATTAAACTTGCAATGTTTGTATGTATGTTTGGGACAAATCTTGCAAGCTGAATTTAACCCACTGCAATTATAAGTAATCAATATTGTTATAATTCCAAAATGGCCGCCGCAACAAAATGGCGGAATACATATTGTACTCCAACCCATCCAACACGGGTATCAAGTAAAAGAGCCTAATTTGTAGAATTTAATACAGTACAGAAAAAAGCTTGTTTTTAAAAATATTTTTTAGATTAATTTTTCAACTAGTTTATTTATGACGACGTAAGTTATGTATGGTCTATGGCGGATTGTCCAATCGTGAACGCTTCTGACTTGGACAGTCCTATGCACGCTATAAACCGCACGGTGCGAGTAAAAGGGACCTAATTCAAAATTTGCATTTTGTGGAAATAAGAAAAATTGAATGAAACGAGTGTGTCTTATTTTTGCCGAATCGAATTTTGTACCCGTTTTTATCTCCGTAATTTGATAGAGAAAAATCTGTCTGGAATTGTAAATTTATCCAAATTTACTTTTTATACAGTAATTATTAGAAAAACTTATATCGATAAGTCTCCGTTTTTTGTAATTTTTATTTCGAAATCTATATGTATATATAGTTTTTCTAACAATTTATGCATAAAAAGTCAATTTTCCAAAAATGAGACTTATAAACGTTAAAAATTTGACCTACCCGTTTTCACTGGAACTCACAGAATTGTGATCGTATTTTGGGGAGTTTCTTAAAAATCGCCGTTATGAAAGGGATGTACCTTATGTATGTCCTTTTTTAACACGAAATCGACATTAATTCGCTATACAATACTCGTTTCAAGTGTTTTAACTCAATTTTCCGAAATCTTGAGTTAGGTCACTTTTGTTCTCACCGTGCGTTATTATGCATGTGTTTTGTAAATATTACTAGATTAAGTGAATGCGCTTAATGAACTGCTTGTTTAACTATTTAGAAGATTTGTAAAACACTGGAATGTTATGGCATGTAGACATTTAATTGTAATAAAAAATATAGAAGTGTTCTAGCATAAATTTGACGGAGAATTTCCTTTAAGGTCAGTGTTTCTCAAAGTGGGTGATAATGTCCCCTGAGGGGATTTAATTTGTAATAGTTATTAGAATAAATTAGTAATAAATATTACAAAAACGAATCAGAATCTCGAGAGTGGCTTTGACGACCCGCGTGGCGGAGCGGTCACCATACCGGTCTGACGCGCAGTGGGTCCCGGGTTCGATTCCCGGCCAG
>DWNE01010668.1:0-10218 GCA_018249875.1 Cecropterus toxeus
GCAGTGATAATTAAATTCTAATACGCACATAATTTTAGAAAAATCAGTGGTGCGTGCCTGGGATTCGAACCTCGGATTCTCGATTGAGAGGTCGAGTTTCAACCATTATGCTATCACTGCTCATTATCAGAGGCTATATCAGTATTAATATGTAGCTTTCATTATTCATTGGAAAGCAAGGTCTTATGCTGAAATGCAATCAACAAGCTATACGTAAAGGTACCATGTAATTAATCCATACAATACAATTATTTGAATGCGCTGAACTCAGAGATCGATGGGTGCAGACATATAGATGAAACCGATACCGTCTCTCCAAGTAATTGAATTAAGGCTCATTGAGTCCAATGTACATAACCTTCGTACATGATTGCTTGCTTCAGATAGTTTAAGAGCCTCAGAAGTTTGGCGTATTAATATTATTTGGGTAAGATATTTCATACGAACATAGTTTATCTTTGAGTTAGGAAGGCTATGTATAGTTGTAATGTACTGTGCATAGTGAAATTTTGAAAAGTTTTGTACACTCACAGGAGAGAGATTCTAAGTCGTAGTTGCTATGAGAACACAAAAAATAGGTACATGAACACCGAAATCCAGATTTAGATCTAGATTTATCAGTTGCATGTGTATTTTGTCGGAGATTAAATCAGAAACGGCTAAAATGAAGTAAAAAAATTAAAATTGTATCTTTATTTTTATAATATTGAAGAAGCAAATAACCAGCAGTCCACCTGATGGCAAGTGCCCCTTCGCCCATTGACATCTGTATCCGCCTCTAGATAAGATTAGCCCATATCTTAGGTTGACCACCGATGTGTTAATCCTGAGGACTAAGTTGGAACGCTTCGGATAAATGTTTCCTTTACAACACCGTTTAGAGCAAATCATGGGAGCTCTTAACTATACTGTAATTAGCAGAAATATTTACAAATGTTGTTTATCTCTGTATTTCCGCCAATTTACTATAGCTTACTCAAATTGTAGTGGATTAAGCAAATTGATACCAAAAACCAAAATGAGCATAATGATAAATAGTATTGGACGTTAATTTACGTCCTGCGCTGTACTGGACGAATATAAGCGTCGTTACATTGTACCGAGCTTGTTTCCTCGCTCACATTGCGTATTATGGTGGACGGGCTTAATAATGCGAGCACCGACTATGGCTACTCGATGCGGCTTCTACAGGGTGATCTATCATTTTTATAACTTTTATGTATACAAAAAGGTTGATGATTATCGTCTTCAAGGTTTATAATGAAACCGCAAATGTTTCTTACTTGAATCAATTAAAAATTACAATATACCAGTAGAAATGCGTAAATTGCCATGGTAAAAGTCTTTACAATATATACAATTTAATGTTTGTTCATTTGTATTTATTAATATAGATCTAAATTGATTGAATTTATTATAGTAATTTTGTTAATTAACATAAATAGCAAAGAGGCTTGAAGTCTAATAATTATTTAACTAATATAATTTAAGCTATTAATAGTTGATATAAATCAGAGATGACGCTATGAGAAATTTAGTTTGTGGTAAAAACCCGCGACCCGTATCTGATCTGCCTTGTGACAGCAGTATAAAGTTATTGTTTTATAAAGTTTAAATAGCAAACGCTCATTCAGTTCACCAGGTGGTAAATAGTCACTGCCTTGATCAATAGTCAACAGTCATAGTTCAATAGTCATTATATTTATTAATAAAGATCTACTAAACTTTGCTGATATTATGTATACTTTCAGAATAAGGTAGGATGCCTGCTTCATTCTCTACGACCTTCAAAGTTTATTTTATCTTACTACTATTTAGCCATAACAAGCCGTTTTGAGGATTAACCTGAAAAACAGAGTCAACAATTCATTAAATTACGGGTTATTTGCTTAAATTTTAAAAGTTATTTATGTTCAAGAATATATTGCAATAAATTTGAAAGATCTTTAAAAGCATAAATATTTGTTGGAAAGTATTTCAATTTCATTTAAACAGTGTACGCGAATGGATTGCGTATAATAAAGTTTGTAATTTAATATGCTCTTTATAATATGCTTTAAAAATACTTTCGTAGTCCATTTAGATTATGGAAGTTTGGAACTATTTCTTCGTGAAAGTTTAGGAAACAAGTGCCTGTTTTGATACAAAAATTCTATTAGGAATAAAATATACGGATCCCTCGAGAGTTAGAAGAGAATAGTTTATAAAGTACTGCTATAACTTTTTATTGTATGTTTATTATTCTTGGCTTCACACTCATGCTAGCTTTACTTCTTGAGAGACTAAAGTAAAACATATAAAAATAAATTTAGATGTAGCTGCATACATTTTTAAAACTCTTGAGAGTTATCGTCAGTAAACTTATACGTAAATAATAAAGCATAATGATTACTATTTTTTGTATATACTAAATATACACTCGTAGTTATAGTCTAAAATGAAGCTGTTCCGTTTGTTTTGTGTTGTTGCTGGAATATTCCGTGTATAAAACACATAAATAACACACACACAATAACACGCGTATCTGATATAATAAGAAGCTTTAATCATTATAAAAATAAGGTTAAAATACCTGTCCAATTTATTTCAAACTGTCTTTGCAGCAGTGTGTCTATCATGTGTACAAATAATGCATAATTAACTTATAAACGATAGTTTTTTATGATATTTTGAAATCTTTTTTGTTTGAGTGCAATAACTTTAGCATTCAATGAATTAGTGGGTAAAACGATTTAAAAAATAATCATGATAAAATAAAAAAAAATATAAACATAACGATTATTTCTTTACTTTGTTTCTTTTGCATAAGCTTGCTTGTAGCACAAAATATTGCCACGTAAGATTAAAGAACATAAAATTTGAAAATTAAAACAATAAATATAAATTACATACAGATATTTATATTTGTATCATCCTGTACGTCATGTCGGTATAATAATATCACGGAACGTATCACATGTCACGTGAACAGAAAGCACCCCTACCTATCATTGTGGCTATTGTCCGCAATATCTAGCGAATTACGAGATTCTGGCATTCGTCTTTGATTTCGTCAATTATCTTGAGTTAATTGCCCCTGTAATTGGAACACACAGTTAAATTGCTGCAAAAAGTTAGCTCTAAATGCTGATTTTTTGAGGTGATATGACCGTTGACGATATTTTGTGAATTTAATGGTTGTCAGAAAGTAGCATGACAACGGAACATTCCTTGAAATACTGTATTAGTGAGTTCTATCATAAATTTTTGAAAAAAAAATTATTAGGACTTCAACTTCTTTAGTTTTACACTTGAAACTTGGTCGTTTATTATCATTTACTTAAAACTTACTACATGACATTAATCATGGTGGGGGTATGTTCAATTCTTCTTAGCTGTAAGTGGGTAGAACAAAATCTACACAAACTCCTTTGGGCTGCTTCTTGCAGCCAGTTAGTGATCGCCTTGCGCTGGGCGAGTGCCGTTCTACCGCGTGTGCCTTGTGATGTGTGGAGACTGCCCCTCAGAAACTCGTGTTTGAGCCCCGTGAGAGCGTCGTTCACAACACACCTGACACAATTTTGGTCCGCGGATCTGGATGAGGAAAGGTTGGTTGTTTTATCTACATATTTGCTGCATGGAGGAATGATTCTCTTCGATACAATCCGCCCCATATCAAAACGTGTGGGGCCTGTTGATACCGCACACTGGCTTTTTATTTACCATACAATGATGTAACATGTAACAACTCATCAAAGATTGGGCTTTCTGTAAGTATGTGTATTTTATTTGTGTATATGTGTTTTAAATGGTGTACTTTATTCGGAATTCTAACTTTATCTATTTTATTAAAAATAATCACCGAGCTATATTGCAGAAAGTAGCTATATTGTAAACACGTACCTAGAAGTTCATGTGTTTTTTATGCAAACATAACTATTATTTTGAATATACACAAACTATTTGAGGTAACGTAGCTTGTAGGTAAAGCATAAATATTAGCTATTTGCTTGTTATATATCAAACTTAACTTTATTATACGATGGCTATATCCATAATTAAATTTAGCAAAGTATTCGTTATCAATCTACTTTATAAGATAAATAGTCGGAATGAGTACTTGGTTTGGATTTAACTGTACAAAGGAATAAAAGTAATGTCGAGCAGCACTTCCAAAATAAAAGATTACAGATAAAGCACTAGAGTTTCAAAGATAAAAGATAAGTATCCAGAAAGGGAGACCTATTGATATAATTGTTTTTATTTTTTCAAAGCCAACCAGTTTGCAAAGCATTCAAGAGGCTTACCCCTGCGATGATTCTTAACAACGCCAATCAATGAAACATGAAATCCGACTAAGCAGATGTATTGGTTCCTCTTGACAATCACTCATATGTCACTCACTCGCTTCACTGGAAACTATGCTCTAGTGAAGAGAAACGAAACGAAACACAGTTCGTTTTTGATTAAACGTTTCTGCACATAAGCCCTTTTGTCAGATGTTCTATGGCTATTGTTAAAGCAAAGCTGGCCAATCAGTTCCATCAGCTCTCGAGAAGCCGATGAAGCGTGTCTAATGCCTCACTTCACGAGGGTTAAGTCTTTACGCAGTTGGTTTTGTCATTTTTCCGATACACTCGTTGTAACGTTTAAAAGCATCGATAAAGTCTCGAAATTGATAACTGAGTGGCTCTTAACGACGATGTTTACATTACCAAAAATCTTAAGAGTTTCTCAGAGATTTTCGGTAACTGTAATATAAAAGTTACAAAATATATATTACGTAGGAAAATTTACAGTGGATTTAACTTTTTGTGAATTTTATGTTAGACCTATGTACAAGGGTATATATGTGTGTAATATGAATTTAAGCGACATTTCAAAACGTCAAGAATCTTTATAATTATTTTATATTGCTTTAAACAACAATGATTTATTATGGATCATTTTTATGATATTTTTATAGATATTTTTACTCCGTCCATTGATCTTTTAAGATTTACTGCTTGTCACCCTTAATGGAAGTATTTGCAGATAGTCGCTGCGTTTGGTTTGCAAGTTAATGATCTTAATAAATGTTGATGTTAAAGAACACGATGCTGTCCATCTCCCATGATTTTATCCCTTAGAAGGACATCCACGGGAGGAAAAAGAGAGTGGTGCTATTCAAGACCAACACCACGCAAAATAGATAAGGCGTTCCCGCTTTATCCTCAGATCTAAGTTTCAATGACCACTTACCATCAATTTGATATTTTCCTTTGCTACTTAGTTTTTTTACGGAAGTACGCAATCAATTCTAACATCTGTCAAGAAGATGGATTATTCCCAAAGACGAATTTAATTATTTATACAAAATAACGAGTTTACTAACCCATCATATATTGGAAACACAAAGCTGATTGGCTTAAAATGTTCGGCGTCTCTAGAGTTTATTCACATGCGCCCTCTAAAATGATGAATAATGGTACTATACGTAAGCCTTGCTATATAAATAACAGTCTGAAAGGTTACATTGATTGACAGAAGTTATTATTCATAGTCAATTATTCGTATTTTTGTAGTTGGATTGTAATGTTTTGGTTTTGTAATTAAATGTAAATACTATGCAAAGTATGTGACTTTCTAAAGTTGTTGAGATAGTTGTTTTAATAATAATTATGTTATTATAATTTGTAAGTCTAGTTGAACTATATTTTTGATCAAATAGTATTGAAACTCAGTATACACTTATATTTTATTAAAGGAAGTAACAAAGCAGTAAACAGATCTAGTGGTCACTACTTCAATTAAAAATTTGTAATCTTATAATAATTTTACCGTGAAAAAAAAATACATTACAGACACTTATCCGGGTCATGATTTAGCACAATTGCATTACAATAGCAAAAAGTTGTGGATTTAAAACATTCATAAAACAAAAAAAAATAAGGTAATATATCACAGGTATATTGTTTTACTCCATATAATGATATATTATGGTTTTATTCAACAGTGTCTTAGCAATTAAACTAAAAATTAATTTAGGCCAATATTCTAAACATCCGTACGTGTACCCGTAATAACAATTACAATATATGCCATACGATCCCATAAATTAATTACCAAACTATATTGTAATACGCATCGTAAATTGAAGACTGTAAGATATTTCAGGTGGGTGTACTTCTATCTAAAAGGGGCAATTACAGCGAGATTAGTGGTTTAGTTGCCTAGTGACGTCATCGCTCGCACGCTCGTAATCCGATTAAGTTAATTGCCGAAAATCTTACCCAACGACAGATTACTACTCCGTAAAATACGGTAAAGCCGTCTACATAGCAACAGTTTACTATACTGCGTATAAGTAGTATTGGAGGGTATATATCGGCGTTTATGATAAGGTCCATTAAAAACTTATTTAAAAATGTACTGTTTTGAAAAACTGTCGCTGTTTCGTTTTGATATCTGTAACAAAGACAGTCATTATCTTAGCGCTATATATAAAGTTTGTGATAGATTAGAAATTACTTATCTGGTAATTAGAAAGTTTGCTTACGACGAAAGAGGTAAATAACAAGTCATACAAAATATTTTCTGAATGTTTGTGATATTTGATCTATAGATAATATTTAAGACTTGTATTTTATTTTATCTTGTGTTTCGTTAGTAAAATTATTTCAAAATATAATAGTATTACAGTAATAATATTATTGTAGTTCTCATACAAACTTATTCTAAAATCATACAATCTCAGCTATTCATTTTTGTTTCAAAGAGCGTTTAAATATATTGAATGAAATATTTAATCCAATATGTTCTATGTAAAATGACGCTTGTTAGCAATTACATATACCTACATGTACATTTTTATTTTAATATTCCAATAAATTCCAAGAATTCACGTTATTCTTAAAAATCTGGTTCATGATAAATTAATTTCTATTCCGCTTATATAAATAAAGTATTATTACTGCTTAATATTCACAACGTGCACTTAGCGCTTATTTAAAATGCATACAGACAAAGTTCTCCTCGACCGTTTTCAATTTCAAATAGATTCGAGGACTTTTTAAAACAAAAAGAAAAGTTTGTGTACAATTTTGTTTAGCTGAGTATTGAGAATCAGACACCTAGGTAATCTAATTAGCAATCAACCGGTTTCTTCCACTGCAAAGTGGAGGAGATGTCTGATCGAACTCGATACCGAGTCTTTAGTTGCTTGCAGAAAGTTATAGATTTTGTATTATTGAGTTAGGTTGGATCTAGTTAGTTAGGTTAGAGAGACTCATACTGTGCAGTGTAAATGAACATTTGTAATATACATGTAACAAGTATGTAAAAAACATAATATTAAAATCGGCCATGTGCGTGTCGAACTTGTGCGCGAAGGCGGAACCCTTACCATTATCTTCAAAGAACGGAAAAAGATCACGTTTGTTGTATGGAAGCACTCCTCAAATATTGGTTTTATTCTGTTTTAAGCGTTTTATTTGTTGTTATAGCGGCAACAGACAAATCATCTGTGAAAATTTCAAGTGTCTAGCTATCACGGTTCATGAGATGAATCCTGGTGACAGACAGAAGGACAGCGGAGTTTTAGTAATAGGGTTCCGTTTTTACCCTTTGGATACGGAGCCCTAAAAATCAATATTGTAACGCTGAAGGCATTGTTTGTTCATGTATCAACATCTGAAAGTATCATTTAACTAAAAAATGTGTAAGATAGGCCATTTATTACGCGAGGTTTGAGCCTACGTAACGGTATGCTACAATCTATACGACATACGTTTTCAAATGCGGGTAAATTCATAGGAGTTTGGGAGATTTTTGTATCGAGCTGACTAAATATTGCGTATTGGATTGGAACGAATCGCAAAGGTACAGGTGTCTGTACAAGCAAGCAATATAATTTGAATTTGCCGAATTGATTTCATCTGGCATCTGGTATATTGAGCCGATCGTTAACAAAATCTTAAATTTCGCCGATATTTCATAACTTTATCGTTTGAAAAGTATTTTCAATCAATAAGAAAGTTCTGTGTCAATATTGAAGTATATTAAATGTAGAAAAAACTTTCCGACTTATAAATTATTGCTTAGTGGTAATACACAAAACCTTTGACTGAAGATGTCTCTGTCCACTCGACTTCTGCCTGAATTGAAGCTTGTCTCTACGTAATTTAAACAAATTAGTTTAGTCATAATCTTGTATAGATTAACATTTACACATTATAAATGGGTTTATTTGTACATTTGATTGAAACAAAGAACACCCAAATAGATACCTAATTGGCAATCAGCTCGCTACGTCCCGTACAACTGTAGAACTGATGCCGACTTAGAGTCAAATCAATCTACATTTTTGATAAAATAAACACAAAGTGTAATCAAACTGTGTATCTATCTATCTATTAATCTAATCAAACTATATGCCAAAAAAATGTTTCTAATTTAATTTTGTGTCCAAGATCATTCATTAAAGAAAAAAAATGGGTGAATACCAAAATTGTGCATCATTATACAAACATTCAAAATATGAATGAAAAAAAATATACAAATGAACAATCGAAAGGGTGGAAATATTAACGAAAGAACAAATGAAAAAGTAAGCAAAAATATGAATGAACAAAGGAAAAAGTGAAATGCATAAGTGATTTACAGGTTTTTTTTATCCAAACACGTATACACTAAGAAGACTTTCTGAATTAGCATTGTGCATGGGCCAAAAAAACAGCGGAGAAACTGTCTAATTGGCAATCAGCCGGCTGGTCCCCAGCAGCTGGAGAACGAGACGCCGATTGAGTGTCCAATCAATCTAGCTTTTCGATACAAGGTCCTTTGTTACTTACGAGTATCTGTTTCGTTACTTATTGAATAAGTTTATAAAGTATATACTCTAGGTGCTTAACAAAACTATCATGATGGTTTAGATTACAGTGTAAAAGGAATGAAGGAAATAATTTGGAAATGTTTTTTATATAAAAAATAGGTGGCACATAACTAACTGTAACTTATACATATACGTTACAGTTAGCATAATAAGATAAATAGTTGTTGTAGCTAAAACCGGCCACAATTCACAAATTTTGAGGACTAACTTGGTACGATGTATCTGACACAAAATATCCACTGATTTTCGTTTCATATTTTATTTAGCTTTCTTTCATGAGTAGAAATAATTACAACTATTCTAAAATACAAAATTAATTTGCTTTAAGCTAATTATTGTTCCCCAGAGAGTGATTAATTAACTGAATACGTTTATTAAAGGAAGTTTAGCACCACAGGAATGCAGTGAGAGCAGCAAATAATTATAACGGGATATTTTATGTAAATTAATTAAAATACTTCAATCCTGTCCACCAATTTATCTTTTAAGAGAAATTTATTTTATCATTTAGAAATGAAAAAAAAAAAACTTTCAAAATACAAATGATTCATATTAAGATGCAAGAAAACAACGCTTAGATTATTTCGCTCACCCAATGGTTTCGCTGTATACACAATTTTAAAATAATATTCGATTCTAATATTAGTTATATTCGAGTTTTACACGTAAGGTACTTCTATGACAAATGTAATTTATTTTACAGTTATGAAATCTTGAAATACGTTTCAGTAAAAGTTATTTTGCAAGAACGTTATCACTGAAAAAATTTCGAAATATCTAAACCCTCTGAATAACGAAATCTCGTGGCAAAATGTTGTAAAATTGTCATTTTATATTATACTTGACATAAAAGTCTGCCTTTACCTGTGGCTGAAATCTTCATATTATTTCCATTCAGTTCTAAATAAGCATGTCTTGTCTAAAGATGTTTTCCATTCATATAAAATAAAGTAATTAATCAAAAACTGAATTATTTTTTGATTAATCACTTTTCATGGCAGAGTTAGACTACGAATACAAAATTCGTTTAGTTTATACGAAATTCCGATAGTTGGTTTTGATGTTGACATTATACAAACTCAATAAATCAAATACAATTTAATATTTGTATAACTTCATGTTGTAGTCTGTAATTGTATGATGTGTGGGCAACACCTACCTAGTACCATCATATTTTTTAACTTATATTTGAAAATGACAACATTTTGTCATAAATTAATGATAAAGAAAGCAGCTTAAATAAATAGCATCTACAGATTTAACGATGATAATAATTGTATAATATGTTGAATTAAATAAAACACTCCTTAGTAGGTAATGGTACATACAAAGCCCTTTTTTTTCATTTATAACTTCTTTTTTTTAGT
>DWNE01010669.1:0-10217 GCA_018249875.1 Cecropterus toxeus
GAGACATGACATGTCAAATTGGACCTTCAACTCGTCAACCCCGATGATACATGGTACTGATGTCTTCCGAAATGTCGAAGCGCTTTACCATTAATCTAGAGAACGGGTCTACTGCAGTGATTCTTTTATATTTGGTGACACTGGATGGGTCTTAGTGGACACGGTGCGCGCGTCTATCACCCTATTACTAAGCTTGAGGACTTCCTCAAGCTTAGTAATAGGCAGTCACTTGGTAGTCCAGTGACGTAGTTTTATACTTGGTGACGATGGGTGAGTCAGAGGTGGACACAGCGTGAACGTCTGCCACTCCATTAGTAATTTAAAGGAAGTGACTGGTGCAGTGTTGTACTCTCACTAATATACGTGTCTTTGTCAAAGGAAAATACTTGGTGACGATAGGCGCGTCCATAGTGTACCCGGCGCGCACGTGTGCCACTTTTACCATGTTTGAGGAAGTGTAGTGATGTACCTTTATACTTGGTAATGATCGGCGGGTCCCGGACGACCGCTGCGCGCGCGTCCCGCAGCCGCACGGATACGGAGTGCGCTTCACATACCTCCAGCTCGGGGGCGGGCAGCGCCTTTTGTCACTTCGTCACTAAGCTTGTATGAAGATTATTGGAGAATGATCCGGTGTTTTTATACTCAGTGAGGGTGGATGGTCCCTACGGGGCATACCACGTGTGACTGCCACTCTACCACTAATCTAGAGGAAGGGTCTACTGCAGTGACCTTTATAGTTTGTGATGGTTGATGGGGTCCTAGCGGCCACAGCGCGTTGGTCTGCCACTCCACTAATCTAGAAGAAATGACTAGTGCAGTGTGTACCTTTATACTTGGTGACGATGGGCGGGTCCCGGGCGACGGCAGCGCGCGCGTCCCGCAGCCGCACGGACACGGAATCCGCGCCGCACACCTCCAGCTCGGGGGCGAGCAACGCGCTCGCCACGTGAGCCTGCTGCCAGCCCACCACTAGACTCCGTAGAGTGATTAATGTAGAGTGACGCTCTACTTTTACACCAGGTGACGGTGGATGGGTCCCCAGTGAACACGGCGTGCTTGCTGCTACCCCACGACTAAGCTCGTATGATTGACCAGTGGAGAGCGATCCCGTACTTTTATACTTGGTGGGAGTGGATGCGTCCCTAGTGACCACAGCGTGTCTAGTGCAGTGATCTACCTTTATACTTGGTGACGATGGGCGGGTCCCGGGCGAGGGCGGCGCGCGCGTCCCGCAGCCGCACGGACACGGAGTGCGCGCCGCACACCTCCAGCTCGGGCGCGGGCAGCGCGCTCGGCACGCGGGCCTGCTGCCAGCCCACCACTAGACGTCTGGGGAATAGTAGATTAAGTTGCTTATTTATTTGTTTTATTTAATAATGTACGAATGTGAAAAAATAATCGATTTTTGATAAAGCGATTATTTTTTAGAATAATCGATTTGTTGAAATGAAATTAAAAGATTATATATTTCGTAGTTTGACGTACTTTTGATATTCTAACAGTAGCTCTATAATAGAATTACATGCAACGCCATCTAGTGCCTTTTATTTGTGATGTTTTGCATAAAAAATGTTAACTAAATGAATAAAAAGTATTTAAGTGGCTAACTTTATAATAAAAACAATAAAAAATCGATTATTTTTTTATAAATACATCGATTTTTGAAAAATCGATTGTTTGACATAAATTTAAAATCGTTTAATATAATAATCGATTTTTGCGTGGCCAAGACACATCCCTATATATATAATGTAGTGAAACAAATATGGTCCGTCCAGAGATATACTCGCCTATTTCTTATATGAACATCTGGGGAACAACGTCAGATTAGGTATCTTATTTTCTCTATATAATAACGTAGAACGACTATGATTCGAAATATTTACTTTAATGTTCGCACTCGTCTCTCCCAATGTTGAGCTTGTTTATCTTTCTCGGAGCCAGTTCCACCAGCACAGCCCGTGGTGCCAGCCTGACCGCCTGCTGATGATCTGAAAAAAGGTGTTATATTAAAGATAAATAAAAAATATAAATAAGTACTGTTTTTTTCTTTTTTATTATATTCTTATGATTCTTTACGATATAAAGTTTTTCAGTCAAAGGAAAATTCGTTTCTTAATTTACAGAGCCACAAAAATTAACAAACATTATAAAATGGCAATATATATTTTTTACGATGTCTGTTAACTTACGATATATAATAATATCATTAATATAATATAATTAATCTCACAATGTTATTCTTTCTTCAAAATCTTCATTCAACATTTACGATTGGTCTATTAAAATCTAATTTCGTATTTTCCTTTGATATAAATCAAAGCTATTTAATCTTATAATAATTAGTTATGTAGTAAAAATAAAGAAACATTTTTTCACGTATATCTAGAGAGGTAGGTAGTTAGGTACACCATTCCTAGAAAGAAAGCTACAATTTAGAATGTATAAAAACAAACCATCTGATCATCTGCTCATAAAAAGTGGGGTTTGTAAAGGATGTGCTTGACTCCATAAAAATCTCTTTAAGAATTAAGTAAATAATATACAGTCAAAGCTCTTTATTCACGGTTTTCGCATTCGTGTTTTCAGTATCTCTGATAGTCTGATAGTGACTATTTTCTTGTATTCGTCACAAAAAAACTTTATTCGCGGTTGAAGTCGGTACAAAAAAGCAGATACTGCGCTTTTTGTTAGCACGTTAGTATTTTTTGAGTACTGCTGGTCATTCGCGGTTTCTGATAACCCCCGCGAATAAGGAGCTTTTACTGTATTACATGGGTATCCACCTGCAAGCATCTTCCCTGAAACCCCTGTCTGGAACACAACCAGTAGCTTCGTGCAATCGGGCCTCGGCTTCCCGCGTCAGTCTTCGTAGGTGGGCTCCAAGTGTTTCTGGGTTTTTAACTGTAATAAAATGTTAATACGTTACATAAAAAGTCTATTTACATAATTATAACGAACTGCACAAAACAAAATATGTTCCAATTTTGGTAAGTTTCTTAAGGTAACTTTTGTTAATGTATTTTTTTAGTAGGTACGAGAACATGACTTTCTTTTGTGGTACGCGATGGAAACTATGTCTAGTTTTAAGTATCCACCAAAATTTTACAAAATTTTGTGTCTTTTCTTATTCACTCTATATATGTATATGCAAGGTAATAAAACCATCAACATATTTTCATACCTTAGGTAAGTAGCATAGACTCTATGGTTTTCTTTCATAAGTTACATTTTCTGCTTGTGTTTACATATAAGGGTACATACACGAGTTTGTACGAATATATATATCAGTATTTGTGCGTCTATGTATATTTGAATTGTTAGTTTGTCGTTGATCTAGGTTGGTTGCCAGAGGTTAAGAATAATCTGCTTCTTTTTTCTGTTACATGTCAGTGTTCTACTATAGTAATATATTACATTATGACAAGCTTTCATAAGATACAAGTGTATACTACAGACACGATGGAATTTACAATACATAAGATTTCAAAAAATGAAATCACTCTTCATAGTGACATCTCCAAAAGAGATTGATACGTTGATTGGCCGATAAGATCGTCACTGTGACAGATTAAGTATCACAATAGTAGGTATATGATACAATCGCATTTTTTGGGATATACCCACTTTGTGATTTGTTATGATACGAAGTGATAATACATTGCACTTTGAAAACCACTTGAGCTTTGTCACAAAGTAAACAATTTAAATAGTAGGCATTCAACGCATAAAGATCCAGTAGGTATATATCGCAGACTGAGGAGAACTAAAGGTTGCCTTTTTTAATAAAGATGAGGTAGCAAAAGAGCATGCAGTCCATCTGATAGTGGTTATTGCCGCCAATGGACATCTGTAAACAACTTCATGTAGAACAGGGGTTCTATCTGAAGTCGTTCACAGATGCTTTCCCACTCCCGAGGACTGAGATAGTCGACTCATTTATAAGTGAATCGGCAACCACACCATTCTATCGAAACGCAAGTGTTGCTTCACGCTAGAAACAAGTATGGTGGTGGTACCTTCCCGGAAAAACTGAATTTGTTCTACAACCTTGTAAAGAGTTTTTTTTTTTTATAAATATGAAGTAGCAAACGAGCGAGCAGCCCGCCTGATGGTAAGTGGTTACTGCCGCCCATAGACATTTGTAAGCAACTTCATATAGAAATAGGTGTGGCGGTGGTACTTCCCCGGTCGAACTACATTGATTCTACCACCTGGCAAATCCAATATCCTTAAAAATGTTAGTTCCCTTCAACTACCGCGCCCTTTAGGAAACATCCCAAAATGCAAACGCAATTTTGTTATTTCTTAAATGCAAGTTTCAAATTAACTCCCTTCTGTTATCATCGTGCGATATGTGAATATGTTAAAGCGATTAAAGAATTAATTTCAAGAAGAAGAAGAAGAAGAAGGCAGAAGCGTAATTCGATTTATTTTTTAAAATTGAAGTAACCATTGAAGTTAAGTACGCCGGATGGTAAGTGGTCACAGTCGTTCATAGATGTCCTTTATTAGTTCCATATAGAATAGAGGTTCTGCCTTAAACTTATTACATAAACAATTGCAATTATTATAAGGCATAAAAATGTTTAAATTTGTTACGTTTAAATCTTTTACGTTAAACCTATCCTAATCAAACATTTACAAACTAATTAACTACACTATAATTAATCAATCGGAAATCAATATATAATATAAAATAATACACAGAAACTGCCAACATCCATCACAATGATGTGAGCGTTAACATAATAGTTATCGTTATTCGAGCAAACCAACTATCTACTGCTCCGTTAGCCACAATTGGACGATGTCCAGGAAACCAGACACCGCATTAGGGACAAGATTGAATGCGATAATACATTACCACGGATATGGATAATAAAAATAAAATGGGAAATTAAATGGATTATTTCTGAAACAAATATGTTATTACATTAAATACTTAATACAAAAAAATAAGTTAAGATATATTATACCATATTTTAACGATCTGATGTAAACCAAAAAAATGAACGTATAAAAAATGTCATGAATCAAAATCTTTTTTTTACAAATATTACACATTTCTTTTGTACTTAACAGTAGCCTACTACCACGTCTCAGAGAATTTCGTTTACTGTAAATAAGTAGCGTAAGAAACTTTATTCCGGATGATAGACATCCCAAGTGTGACAGGAATATAAAAACACATAATTCTTGGCTGTAGGCGTTGGGCTAGGATAAGTTCTAGTCGAAAAATTGTCCTGAAAAAAATATTCATTCATCCGATTTTTTTTAGTGTTGGAAGTGTTTGGTGCTGATTTTTGATGAGCATTACTTTCGCTTATGATTCACTTCATGGGCGTCACCTAAGGGGTTAAATAGGGGCCGGGTTATCTTGCTGCTGGTCAAAGACTAAAATATGTCTTACACTGGATTTTACCTATTTGGTGTTGCCAACGAGGGCTGTTACTTTCATAGAAATGCAAAAATTACTGCTCAATATTTCAACCGCCACTTCCTATTTCAATAGCTGACGCCCTCTATCCATCCATCAGCCTTTTGAGGTCCACTGCTGGACATAGGCCTCCCCTAAATGGCGCCACTCCAACCGGTCTATGTCTTCTAAATCCAACGGTTTCCCGCTGTTTTCTTCAGGTCATTGGTCTATTTTTTTTCCCTTGACTTTTCTTCCCCATAGGTTACCAGTCCTTCGAGTAATATGGCCGTACCATTGCCACTAAATTTATTAAATTAATTTAATTTGTCGCCCTCAACTCATTTAAATCGCTATATCGATTTAAGGAAAGCTACTTATTACGATCCATGTTTTATAGGACCTTTATACGAGTATTTTAAAATGTAAAACTTACACTGAGTCCCCTCCTTCGCCCCAAACTCCATGAGCATCTTGACCAGTTGCCTGTTGCACGCCAGCACTGCCACATCCAGCGGCGACAAGCCATCTGGGTTGAGGCTGAAATGAATGAAGTAATTAATAAAGTACCTATTTTAGAATGAGACGAGGTAAAAGTAGTAGGCCAATAATGGATTCGCGATTTAGTATATGTGATAAGCTCTGTAGGGTTTGGCAAGATAGAAAATGTTAGAACTATGTTTTCACGACACGCAAATATAGATTAATCTATATTATATATCTATGTCTGATCTCAGATCGGTCTTTTTTCTATATTTTAGGGTAAATTACAGTGAAAACGATGTTATTAAATTTTAAGATATTTTTGGCTACTTTTTTGACAACATTATTGTACCTATTAACGTCGACATCTGTGGATTCCAGGATATTTCTTGCTTTATCAAGGTAGCCATGTTCAACTGCTGCAAACAGCGCTGAAACAAACAAACACCAATTTTGAATTACATAAATAAAGAATTAAAGGAAAAAGTAAAGCTATAATATAAAATTATTGTTTGGAAGATAAAGATGACTACGAATAAAAACATAAAAAATAAAATAATATTAACTAAGAATGAAAAACGCAAAATAATAATGAAAATAAAAAGAATAAAAGAAAGAAAATAAAAAAAAAATACCCTGCAAATGTATGTTAACTTGTGCGATTTTGTCTTGGTGCGCACGCGCATCCTTCTGTTGTCGGCGGGTAGCTTTGTCGAGGTGCGGGGGGAGGGGCGCGCACGCGCTGAGCGACGGCAGCTCCCCCCCGCACCCTTCCAGCAACGCGCCGTACTGCAACTCTAGATCAAGCAATGTGTAAGGTAACTAAAAGGTTATAAACAAAAAGATATGAGGTAGGTACATGATTATGGAAGAAAGAAAATAAAAAATATGATTGTGCTATGTCATCTTAACCATAATAAGAACTGTAAGTACAAGAGGGTTTTGCTTTAAGATTAATTTATATCATTGTAAACATACTGAACCATATCGTATACGGCCACTATATAAATTTGCGGCGATTATTGATTTATTTAAGATCTATGCCCTTAATACAGTTTATTACGTGTCATCAAAATAATCATTGATTTCATTTGCATATTGCAATGTACTTTGAAATTAGGGGTCATCCATACATAACGTTACACTATAAGGGGAAGGGATGAAGTGTGACAAGAGGGTGAGGAGTGGTACTAAATTTCATGACGTCACATGTCAAATATAGTAGGTATTATTTGAGATTGATTTCATTTATTATTTGAGAAGTGTCGTTTGATAATTTCTATGAATAAATTTGCAAAAATGTGACGTCACACTAGGGAGGGGTGTCTAATAAATGTGATTTGTGACAATGACGGCGGGAGGAGTCAAAAAGTCGGGAAATTTCCGTGACTTAATTTATGAAACGTTTTACACTTGTACTAAGGGCACTGAAAGGTAAAATATAAAGAGAATGATAGATTATAGATAAGTAATAAAGCTATTATAAGATACATATCCCTAAAATATATATTCAAATAATTACAACATAGTCAAAATCTTTTACAATAGAATTTCATGATTGCTTATTATAACTCCAATAACATCGGTAAGTAAGAAAACAGATTTATTAGGCAATTTCAACATCTAGTAGAACATGCCTATTCGGTAATAGATCAAGTTCTCACCTTCAATACACCTCATAAATAATTTAATTAAGCTATATTTCAAACCGAATCACAACAATATCAAATATGTAAAGCTGTTATGGATTTAATGCAAATTTTGCGCTAAAATTGCACCTGAGCTAACTTAAAATTAAACGCCTCGACTCAATTCTAGGAGTTTGGTTTTCATGTTATTAAATTGTTTGCTTCCAAATAATATTTGGTAAAGATAAATATCAGACAGATAGGTAATCAATTTTTGAATACCATATACCATATGGTTATCTTAGTACGTGCATATTTCGTTTTTAGAGTTCTATACTCAAAGGGTTAAAAACGGTACCTACGCTGTTAGTAAGAAGTACCTCTGTCCGTCTGTCGCCAGGCGTTATCTTATGAACCGTCATAGACAGACAGTTGAAATTTTCACAGATTTATTTCTGTTGCCTCAGAGACCCCCATTCAAAAACACACACTTTATTCTCGATATTTGTACCAAACGGCAACAATAAAACTGCAACGCAACGCAAATTGCAATGCTTGAAATATTTACGGAGTATTAAGTTGCATTCACTTTATAGATAAATAATTAAATTGATTTAAAATCAATAAATAAATTTAACAAAGCACTGCCGTGCTTTTCGATAAACTAGGTCTCTCGTACAACAAACGTGATTTTTTGCCAATTAATTAGTGAATTTCTGTATTAACATTTGTTTTACTAAAATTTATATTCACGAGTAAATTATAAAAATTATATTTAGTGTGAAAGCTATAACATATTGGATTCAAATATACTAAAATACAATTAAATCCAAGTGCTATAAAATAAAGTTAGAGCAGTTCCCAAACAAAATTTCATTTTAGCAAGTAAATCTTCCATTGCGACGGAGCATAAATCATAACATTAAGGAAATACACGTTTCTCTAGGATTACGCTGTTGGGAGAGTATGTTCCGGATTACTGTCGTATTTTGCACAATATGTGAATGCAATATACTCTCACTTTATACTCGTAAATTTAGATTTAATTTCAAGTAACGTATGCTTAAGGAATTGATTATTATATGTTTCAATTTAAAAAGGTGAAGTCGTAAGGAAACCTAGATATCGGGGCCTTTTTATTAATGTCTGATAATTATTTATGTGCTTAAATCGTACCTATATATATTACGATTAGTCCAAAGTGGTGGCCTTCATTATCTCTGATTAAAGAAGAAATCAGATAATCAGACGAAGCCAATAATAATTACGTTGTCGATGTACGGAATTATTGATTATAGTGTAAATCTACTAATTTTGACTTTCAATGCTAACAGTTAAAATTGTGTTCAGCCGCAGAATTATTAAACAAGAATAAGAAAGTAGGTAAAGATTTTTTATTGTCTAGCTTATAACAAAACACTATTAAAACATTTAATTTTTTATATGATCTTTTTGTCGCTTTAACTGTAAAGTTCCCAATTTAGCACAGTTAGTGTTACAGCAAAAGAAAAAATAAAAGACATACAAAAGAAAGAAAATTGCATAAAGATGCTTTTATCATTTTAGTGTTCAGGGATTTCGCAAATAATACGATCGGGCTCAACCGACGTCAACCACGGTATAAAAAGCTGGCGATGATAAAAACAAATAATTTTTGTCAAAGCTTTTGTACAGAAATTTTAAACGTGAAAAAATTTGTTATTGTATGTTTTTTTTTACATTTGTATATTTTTATATTGATGAAAGGCAAAAAATAAAATTTGTTTACTGTCAAAAATTGTGCAATTAATGAATGAATTGCTATTCATATAACGAAATATGTAAGAAATCACTCAAAACAGTGTTAACGACATAAATCTGCAAGAGAAAAATATATATTCACAATAAAACAAGCGATTAATAACTTACAACAGTACTATACAAAACTTACTATTATTGAATAATAAATCTTTAACTTTAGCATGATTAAACTACATGAAATCCGGAAAACATTTTAAGTAGGAACAAACAACAATTTCATAATTATATAGCTTAAAAGGTTCTTAGATATATGTTAATTACATTTTAGGAACAATCCGCAACTAGCAATTTTGGAAAGCAAGTGTTTACGTGGTACTTTTATTTTTATCTTAACAAAAAGTACCTGATTTTTAAACAACTATTTTTCTCAGATTTTTGTAACAAGAAAGACGATTAGTTTAAGCAATCGTTATAAAATTACCAAAATACTTTTTAACGGTCAAAATAACTTTCACATTGACTAATGTACTCATAATTTAGAAGACGTTGAAAATTTAAAAACCTCTAAAGATTTTTTGCCGCTAGCAAACTAAACACAAAACAGCGAGATATAACCCAAAAGGACCATTCCGACAATCTGTGTCATTTATTCAGAGTACTCTTAAATTATACCAGTAACCATAAACGGCATGTTTTGCGGCCGGTAATGAGTTCTTATAGTGTTTTATTTTACATTTAAAATTTATAATCATTCTGAATGTTGGAAATTGACGAGGGAATTGGGAGACGAATACTTTTATCTATAATGTAGTTCACGGTAATATTCATTATGATATTGTTTTTTAAGTTAAATTATTTTTATTAAGTTACTAGCTGAACCCGCGGTTTCACCCGCGTTTAAAAAAAAAAGTAATGTGACATACATATAACCGAACGTTTTTCGA
>DWNE01010670.1:0-10215 GCA_018249875.1 Cecropterus toxeus
ATTTCTACATTTAATAGTTCCAAAACACAGATGTGGAACAAAATTTCATACCACTAAGATATCACTAGAAGACCCGGCGGAGTGGTCACCATACCGGTCTGACACGCAGTGGGTCCCGGGTTCGATCCCCGGCCAGACAGAAAGTTAATGATGAGTTTAGATTTCTGTTCTGAGTGTGGTGGAGTATTTGTGTATCTGTTTTTGCGTGTGCCCATGGCACCCACGACACAGGAGAAAATCCTACTATGGGGATATGAGTGTAAAAAGCGTTTACGTTTATGTTTATCATGCATGCATTCAATAGGTATATCCATATAAACATACATATAATAGTTCTCAGGAATAAAACAAGCTTGAAATATCCACGCACAAAATGGTATAATTTTTCTTGCGGCATGCAAAGTTTAAAAGATAGCCGTTATTCACTCGCTGCAGCCCTCGGGGACAAACAGTGCGCAAGAAACGTTCTCTGTGCTTGACTTTATATGGCAGCACAGATTAGTTAGGTCACAGAGAAAACGGTATAATAATTTTGTTTTACGTTTAATTGTGTAATATTGCTGTGGATCCTGTAATGGTAAGGTGATGGTTGCTCTGTAGCAGCTTAAAAAGATGAAGAAGACGTATATTCTCCATTATATTGACTACCAGCGCGTATTGATGAAGATGCCAATGGTGAGTGGTGTCGCTGGGTTTAATTTCTAGACATTCTAGACAGATATCTAAATAATAAATACCTGTTTTGAATGTGATTTGTTTGCGATGTATTAGTGTACAGATCTTTTTTAATTCATTGATTCGACTATATGGTCAGTTATAACCTATTGATATTTTCTCAGGTTTATTCCTTGTCTATAAACAAGGAATAAACCTGAGTAAATATCAAATCTTTCTTTTGGTTTAAATTTTGGTTAAATGTGAACATGTGAAATATGTCATTAGTGTCATTATACCTATAATGTAATGAAGATCAAAACCGCTCATTAGCGCATTATGTTTTAGTGCACATGTGTGGGATCCTAGTGCCCATGACACAAGTTAAATCTTATAATGGGTACTGGAGTCAACGTTATACAGTTTTGGAGCTACATTTAGATTTTTACTTGGCTTAAAATTATTTCATAAGTCTAACTGTTAAAGTGAATATTGTATCAAGTGTGTTCATACTGCATTTATTTTGTTTTTTGGTCTAAATAAAGATTATTGTTATTAAATCACACTAATCAAAAACTCTATTTCTAAGAAAATCCATCAACAATTATATTATTATGTATAAAAGTAAAGTTTTATAATTCGACATTTTTCACAATGGTAGTTAATTCGATAATTAATGACTTTAAAGTAATACAAAAGGCGGAATTGCTCTATTTTAATATTTAACCTGTACCCACGATACGGTGCATGGATTGCGGTTAGAGCGAACCTGATCTGCAGATTGCAGAAATATCGGCAAAAGAAATTTAAAAACCGCATATCGTGAATGACCGTTAAATATTTATATGGCTAGCAATAATAGCCTAATGGTTGAAATTCGGCTTTTCAATAGAAGGTTCGAAGTTCATATTCCAGGCACGCACCACTGATTTATCTAATATGATGCGCGTATTAGAAATTAATTAGTTATCACTGCTTTATGGTGAAGGAAAACATCGTGAAGAAATTGGCATAATTGAGAGTTCTGTAAAACTAGCAAGTAACAATGTTGTTAAAAACATTAAAACGAAAAACCCGACTGCTTAAAATGAAATTTTTGTTCATAATGATATATATTTAATTTTACATTTTATAAGTTTTTTCAAAATAGTCAAATAAAAGTATTACAATATATACATAAATATATCTTAGGTAGGTCTGTTTACCAGCTTTCATTTGATACCAATATTGTCGAATAAAAAAAAATCGTCCCTTCCCCCCTTTTTCCTCTATTTCCAGGCGTATTTTTTTAAATTATAAAGCCTATGTTACTATGCAAACTGAGACGATTCTAATGATATGTCATACATCACAATCCTTCAAGCCGTTTGGACTATAGCGCTCGCCAAAGAAATTAACTTACATACAAACAAACATATATACATACACACATCCATACATACTTCTACTACATACTCATACTCCTTCTGACGCAGTCGGGTAAAAAAGTGTTCTCAAAGGTGTAACAAGTCTACCAATTCAGACTTGTCCAGTGCAGTGGACTATAGCCTAAAATCTCTTTCTGAGACCCGTGCCCAGCAGTGGGACAATAATGGGTTGACAAGAGAGAGAAATTAGAATGGACTTTATGATACTCTTACATAACTACAAATGTGTTATTATTAACAAAATCAAGCAGAAAGCGCTATACTGTATAGCATAGTAGCTTAACAAACGCCGCACACAATTGCCGTAAGCACAAAGTATGCTTTATAAAGTACAAAGCGTCTGTTACCTTTGTACTCTGTACAGTACGCTGTGTATCTTCAAGTGGGCTCGCTCGCGCTTCGTTACGCGACAAGAGTTTTGTCTGTCCAAAGGAAACATACGTTTTGTTTTTGTTTAAAATCTCGTCTTAATATAACCTTACTTAACCTGTTAAATTAAGGCCAAGACTTAATTTAATAAAGTTTAACTAAAATTCATCAAACGCTACTAATCTGGTATCTATATACGTAAAAATGTATTGTTATACGTATATACTTATCTATAATTATAATCGTCAAATAGATATGTAAGTATACTTTTATTAGAAATTGTGCACATATTCACCTAAAGTTTCCTAAAGGACTAAGAATGCTCGTATAAATTGTACATTTTATATAAGTTCTCCGTAAATATCCTTAAAAAGGTAAATTCGGTATGTAATTCGAATAATATATTTCTATAAATTTTAATACAAAACTAATACAGATTGAATAAACAAATGGATAAAGGTAAATATTTATAAAGTACGTAAATATTTGTAACGTTCTACGTTTCAGAACATTAATAAATTCTTTAAACGGTAATACCACGGTAATACCCTCTAAAAATCGGCACGAGTAGTTAAAAAAGGTATTAAAATGCGACGCAGGGTCGTATTTACATTTGAAAACAAACATTTATTTATGCAGACTGACATCACGCCCCGAACGACAAATATTTGCGTGCCCCGCAAACAGGGATAAGGGTGGGTCTATATTGTGAGCTGATTTACCGCTATTGTAAGCTAATTAGCTTTCCTTCTGTTTTCTTTGACCTCGCAGATGATGTGAGTTCGATTCTGCGCCCGGTAGAGATCTAAGTAAATTTAAATCTTTGCATTAATTATTATATTTGAAATGTTTGATCTAGTATGCCTGTTTTCATATAATACATCACGGGAAATCCTTAAGTAAAATTTAGAAGAGGAGACATGTAGAAAACGTTATTATTTGTTAATTTTTGTGGAGCATTGACGTTATAAGTATAATAAGTTTTTTTGTTGTTTATTATTTTTACGCGCAAAATCTGAACTATGTGAACGACTGCCATTATATAAAAAATATTTTAAAAAATGTGTGTACCTGCTTTAACTTTTTTTAGAGTAAAAAAAAATATACGTATTGAAGTTTTCGTAGCTTCCCATGTCAGTCGTCATATGTACCTACCCGTCTGTCCAGTATGATTTCTGTTTGTTATAAAATTTTGTTATACATTCATTAACATTTTCTTCCTTACTTTTTGCGTGTTTTTTGCTTTAGATATCCTTGATGGTACTAAAACGCAAGACAATATAGCAGACCAAATGTGAATTCTTTTCCATTAGAGTCTTA
The DNA here is from genome assembly GCA_018249875.1 of Cecropterus toxeus. NCBI lineage: Eukaryota > Metazoa > Arthropoda > Insecta > Lepidoptera > Hesperiidae > Cecropterus > Cecropterus toxeus. Next base: position 3,771 of record DWNE01010670.1, read on the forward strand.
TTTTTCTTAATAAAGCTAACCTAAGCTTTGGATGTAAGCCAATGTTAAATTCAGTGTAAAAAACACTTGACGGATTCTTGGCTTCTGATACTAATTTATACGGAATGCTTGTAGTCTTGGAAAGTCAAAATAATATATTAATAGAAATATAATTACTTATTGACGACTAATAATATTTATATGTTATAAATATTAAGGGTCAAGGAATAAAATTTTGTAAGTGTTCGAGTAGGTACTAGTGATAACGTTTGTCAAAAGTGTTACTTAATCGCACTAATCTGTCTGTTTTCGGTATGACTTTTTGATTGGTCAAATATATAATTATGATAATTGAATGTTTAGGCTAAACCATAGGTCGAATTTTATTGGTACAGTAATAACGATAAGGACAGTAGGTACTCAATTTTTTTGCAAATTTTGTTAAACTTGAAACTACTCCTAGTAACGTATCAATGACGTGTAGAGGACAAAAATAAATATTAATTATATATAATACTCGCCAAAATGTAAATAATAAATTTCGCATCATGTATCGAAGAGCGCGGTAGTGTTTTGCCCGATTCATTCTGGCAAAGTACTAATATGTATATCTTATTCTCACCGTGTCTCTTATTTCATCTGTTTAAAAGCGATCATTTCATGACTCATCATTTTGTACTCAGAAAAAGAGTGTAGCTTTACAATAATACGATAAATACAAATTTTGTACAATTTAAAATGCTTTACCTAATTTCCTACCAATTGGACGTAGCTTTATTCCAACCGTGAATTTATGCGTAAACTTTTGCACATACGAAAGGACGGATCCCAGTAATCCCCGGGGCCACATTTTTAAGGTTTCCGCGCTAAACTGAGGTACTATTAGTCCCACTTTCAACATTAAGTATTTTAAACCAAAGTAAGGTTAACATACTGTCTGGGGAGATGAACATTGTTAAAGGTAGGTTGTGTAACTTTTAAACATTATTTAACTTGGAATAAGAGGAACTGTTTTAGTTGCTAGTAATGGGTAGTTATACCGATGGGACTGTACCATCAGTACCTTGGTATGATGATATAACTTTGTACGGCCTGGCAGATATAGTACCATTGTTATACTCATATTTATTTTATTTTATTTTGATAGGAAAACATACAGTGTACAGTTGTATTTATATAGTTAACAATAGAGAATAATCTACACACCATTTAGCTATTTTCGCATATAAAAACCTATAAAGATTAGTGTGAAACCCTTCCCTTATTCCGGTAAAGGGATTTCAGATGACTTACAAAGAAGGCGAACACTGTAGTCCTCAGGAGTAGTAACTCATATAGATGAGTTACCACTCCTAAGGCTATAATCGATCAGCTACAATTTTCTTTCTATATGGAGTTGGCTACAGACGCTCTTGGCCGAGAGTGATTACTTACCACTACATGGATGCCATGCTACCATGTTTTTACGCTACTTCAGTCTTATAAAAAAGCCCTAAACTAAACAAACTCATTCTACAAGTCTTCATTGATGTATGTTGTCCTAACAAACGCTCTAACTATCAGCATTGAAGAAATAGCTTGCGCTAAATCTATACAGACAAAAATGTTTGCTGCCAATACAATCTCGATACTGTCTTATTACATATCTTTTACATCTATGACAGTTCAATTTATTCATCCACGAAATTATGCATGCTACGAAAAACTCTTTGTACACTAAGTCCATACTCTCGCGGACTGTCAGTTTGCATTACGAGCGTGCTTTGCGGATTTTCCAGCAAGTTTACGAGTGTCAGCGCAATCCCGAAAAGCTGCAATATTCTTGTCAAAATATTGAGAGAACCGAAAACCGCATGGCGGCTTTGTCTAACGGATTTTCTTTTTACGGGAAAATCCATTTTACGGGAATTTGCTTTTAGTTTTTCGCTTGGTCAAATACTTTTAATTGATTTGTAGTTTGCCTAGGTATAAGTTCTGTGGTGTTATCCTGTTTACGGTTCCGCGAAGGACTTAAAATTTAAATGGAGGTTAAATTACATTTTACTAAGCAATGATTAACAACTTGGGATACCTTATATAAAGGCTATATTTATTATTTTTATATATGACTCTTCCGGCATCAAACTTTGAACCGAAGTTTTTTAGTCCCGCCTTAATAAAACATAATCTCTGCACTTAGTATTAGCCGACTGACACAATAAAATGCGCGCGGTTATTCTAATTGTTATTTTTTTCATAAAAGCCAAACCGACTAACACAAATATTTCCCGTATAGCCCTTAAATCAAGTGAAACGCGACAAGAGCACTCCAGCGTAATTTTATTATTTCCCACCCGAATTATACCGAATTAAGTAATAACATTAATGCACGTACTCTCAAAATAGTGACAATTACACGAGCCGTACATTAAGACAAAGGCCATTAGCGAGACCATTACGTGTGGGCCACAAACTTTCGCTTTAAGCGTCACTTACTTAACACGGCAAGCGTCAGCGTGTTAAAGAAGAATTGTATGAGTTGAATCTTGTAAGGCCACAAAATTTAGCTGCAAATTGTATTAAAACTTGCTAAAATCGCTTGCTGTCGCTTTAGCGTCAAGCGTGTTTCAAGGCCCTCGAGTTACGCTTGATACACACTTCAATAAAAACACGCCGCAACAGGTTAATAACAAACTTTGTTACGGCCGCTAATGCTTTGGGGTCGAAACACGGGAAACAGAATCAGATTCATGTTTCGTGCCTATACCTATACCTATTGTAGAAATGTAGTACCGTGTTGTGTTTGATTTTGATATTTTTAGCTATTTAAAAATTCCAATTTTTAGGGACATCACTACACCCTTTGGTTTTAGGCTTTCATGTTTTCGTCATACTAATTTTATAAAGCTCAAGAGTTTGTTTGGTCGAACGCGCTAATCTCAGGAACTGGTACGAACTGAATAATTATGTTTGTGGTAAATAGTCCATTTATTGAGGTCGGCTATATATAACATCACGCTATGTTTGTTTATCGTTTTTTTCTTATGTAGTAGCGGGTGAAACCGCGTGCCAGAACATATTCGAAGTTAACATTTATATTCTATCCTGATGGTCCTTATCACTTTTTATGTTACCTGTATGTTTTTATGTTACCTGTGTACTTTGTTTGTTGTTATCTACAACTGTTAGGGAGTAAAACCATTTTGTTTGTCACGTAGCGAAGCATAGGTATGGGTACTGCAGCTATAATTTATAATAGACAGGTTTAAACAAGACAAATAATACATCGATGTCAAATTAATTACATATATCATTCATCATTTATGAGATACATTTAATTTTTTTCGTGTTTTGTCTATAAGTATATCGAGTATCTGAAGCATTAAATTACTATTAGATATTTATAAATTGAATCAGCATCACTCATAGACTCAACTAGACACACGAAAGGGTGAGCATTCCCTCTTTTCATCCTTGCCGCCAACAATTAAGGAATTCTTATATTTTAACAAACGAGCATGCAGTCTAGACTAAAATGATTACCTCAAATACAAGTGAACCAGCAACCACACCCTTCCACCGCAACGCAAGAACTGCTTCACGCTAGAAATAGGTGCGGCGGCGGTACCTCTCCGGTCGAACTACACTTATCCTACCACCTGGTAAATAAAAAAAAATATAAACATATAATATATAAATATAATTGTGGCGACCTCCCGCTACGCAACGAGAGATAACGTCATCGTATTCTGAAACGCGCTATCGGAGTTTTCTCAACATTGTGCGTATATACAAGTTCCGAACTGAGACTGGCGGAGCACGGCCGCTCCCCAGGCATGATCACCTCACCTGGCGGGAAATCTCCCTTTACCAAATAATTTAAAGTTATATTTATTTATACCGGTGAAATCACAGGACACTGTTACTTATCTCATAATATACCAGAATTAAACCAGTATCTTTCTCAGTCAAACACACGAAAGAACCTTTCCCTGCGGCCCCCTTACTGTTTAACGTGACATTGTCAAAACTTTGCGGATTCTCCGTAACGTCACGTTATGTTGGAGAGCCCCGTGGAGAATCATTTGGATTTCTCTGTAAAATCTTTATTTTCCTCGTGCCTTTAAAATATAATCAGAATGCGAGCAGGAGTTTATGAATAGGAGTTACTTCTTGTAGGAATGGAAATGCATGCAACCCACCTATTATTCCCTTGTTCACCTTGTACGAGTATATACATTTCTGACGAAGAAAAAAATTTTTAACTGACAATTTGTTAGTGCCCTAGTAGGCCTGTGCAAAAAAATATGACTTTTAAATATTAAGTTTTAATGTATTTTAAACCAGAGTCTTGACGATTTCTAACACGGCCTATTATTATGATTACTTTTGTATTCCAAAATTTTATTTGGAGTAACCGATGTCCAATGTCGGCTGACGGCACTACTACCTGACTATTTACTGGGCTATTTTCGACGTCAAATTCATAATAAGTCAAGTTTGCCTATATGATATTTTATTATATTTGCCTAAACGTTTGCCTGTATTTTTGCATACTGTACTTTGAATTGTCTATGTTTTAGAAATGGATTACTACTTCTACGTTGGAAAATTTGCCGAGTTTGAAGATAGGAGCACATTTGTCCAACTTCGGCGGTACCACCGCCACACCTATTTATACCTCGTAACAGTATTGTTAAGCGCTGCTGTGTTCTGTTCTGTAGGTGTTATAAGGGACTTAAGTCCTCAGGGGTAGCAACACATCTGTAGCCAACCTCAGGTAAGACTGATATGATCTTGCGTTGATTACAGGTGTCCATGGATGGCAGTGGCCACTAACCATCAGGTCTACTGCTTGCACCTTTGCTACTTCCATTAAAAAAAGAAATCTATATCTATACTTATATTATAAAGCAGAAGAGTTTGTCTGGTTGAACGCGCTAATCTCAGCAACTACTGGTTCGAACTGAAAAAATGTTTTTGTATTGAATACTAAATTCATCGTAAAAGGCTTTAGGCTATATAACATCACGCTATGTTTATTTGTTTTTAATATTTATATATTATTCTCTAATAAACGCCGGTGAAACTGCGTGGCACAGCTAATATGAGATAAACTACATACTTGTGAACTCAAAATCGTCTCAGGATAATGCCTTGCTTTATAGCCTATTCCAAAACTTTTTTCTGAGAAGAGACAAGTGTCCAATAGTATTGATGTTTATGTCAAATATCAAAAAATATTTCGTATAACACTTCGTATATCTCTCATAGTTCCATTTCTGAGTATTTATGGACACGTCGACCCGCGCTGTCCCCAGAGATATAGAACTGTAGATATTTGCTCTTTGCTGACGTAGAACTTAATGTCACAGTATCTTCATCAAAGCTGTCTGTCGTAAATTAACGCAAAAAATGTCGTAAATCATTCAAAAAATCCAGTAGGACTTTATGATTTCACTGGACTGGACAGTTTTCTGAACTTTGTTGTTACAAAAAATTACAGCAAAATTACAACGTACTTATAAAAAATGAGATTTTTTAAATGTGTGTAATATTTATTACAATTAAGTAATTTTACTGGACTGGATACTTTACTGAACTTTACGGTTACAAAAAGTTGCAACAAAATTACAACGTATAAAAAATAAGATTTTTAAAATATGTAGAATATTTATTACAATAAAGTAATAAATATTTTTCATATTTAAAAAATGTGTTTTTTTACCTAAACCTAACGATAAGGTAGACGGACTACCTGATGGAATTAGTCACCGTCATCTATGGACATTTGTAACACTAGAGAAATACCAATACATCGCCGGCTTCGAAGGAGAGCTTCTTACGCACCTTTTATAAAGAGCACCATGTCATAACGCTCGTAGAATACTTATAACGAGGAATGAAGAATTTACACATAAGACTAATAACTACCCCTCAATCAGCCTTATGAAGCTTAGTACTGGTCATAAGCCTGCTCAAATGGGTTGCTGCCATAAGCCACCACACTTGGCATGTGTCTTGGAGCCCGAAGCGAATGTTGATGTTATACAGTCCGTTGTTAGCACATGTAAACAAGTTCGAACATCCCATATAAGAAAGTCTGAATTAATATATTTTAATGTGACTACGTGATTTATGTCCAAAAAACCCCCATTTGGGGGTCACCAAGCCTGGCAGCTTGTTGGTGACCGACGCGGGCGTTGTTGTTACCCAAAAAACGTTGCTGCCCGTTGTAAGCATATATAAGTAAAACCAAATTGGAACATCCCATGTAAGAAAGTCTGAAATAATATCTCTTAAACTTTCCAGCTTAATTGTAACTAGCAACTATACTCTATAACCACGTGTAATATCCATATAACATTAAGTACAATAACTACTTTTTGTTCGCTTTTTATTAGCTTCATCTGTATGTTTGTAACCGACTTCTTTGGGCGCGATTTTGACCCACTTTAAACGGCCAGATTTCGTTCAAACTTTGTAG
>DWNE01010671.1:0-10214 GCA_018249875.1 Cecropterus toxeus
AGAGATAGACCCATTCGGATCGACTCCAACAGCCCCACCGCCACGTCCTGCTTAATAGTGTTAAGTACTACAGCATACTGAAGGATGAACGGAGACATACTTATCCAAACGTTCCATCTAAGTGCTCAGGGGTACCAAAGTATCTGTAATCGACCTTAGGAAGTCTTCCACCTAGATTCCATCCATCTGTATGTCCAGAACGTCTAAATTCAACATTCAGAAGTCTGTCTGGCCGGGGACCGAACCCAGAAATCACTCCACATCAGACCGGCATACTGACCGCTCTGCCACGCGAATTATCATTACCACCATTATCGCCACTCACCATCAGGTGGGCTGCATGGTCGTTTGCAATTCTATATTTGGAGATCTCCCGCCAGCCCAGGTGAACGTGCCTGGGGAGCGGCCGTGCTCTGACAGTCTCTGTTCGGAACTTTTATATATGCACCATTTTTTAAAAAAGTCATCATCATCCTCATCTCTCGATGAGTAGCGGGAGGTCGCCACATATATATAAACACTTTGTCACAAGACTGTACCGAGATTACAATATAAAGGTGCTGATATGAATAGAGGCGTTGAATTGCAACGATTTTGACGCGTCGCCCTATTGTTATGTACGTAATTATGTCGCAGCTCAAGTTTCATTTCAGAAATACTTCTAATTTAACAGTTAAACCAGCATAACCGCATTTGGTAAGTTATTAAGATAGCCAATTTTTTAAGTAATTATTAAGCTACAATTGAATAAAAACAGATGTAAAGAACTTCTACAACGTCCGTTTACTACCGTTTTTACAATAATCTTTTGACATACAAATTACCTACTTCTTGACAGTTATCAGATGCAAATACGTTTAACAACACCTTACAGTTTAACGATCTTTATGGTGATTGAATGCTAGAGGAGGAAGGTACCACCGCCACACCTATTTCAACCGTGAGCAGTTCATGCGTTTCGGTGGAAGGGTGTGGTTGCCGGCACCCTTTTTATATAAGGCGACCATCGACTTCTGATAGAGCCTCTGTTCTATATAAAGTTGTTTACAGATTTTCATTGCGACTGTGACCACTTAATATCAGGTGAAATGCATGTTTTTTTGTTACTTTAATCTGAAAAAAAAAAACGCAAAACGGTGTCTTATAACGATTCTCCATCAATCCTTGTCTCATTTGTACAAAAGCGACGTGTTTACATTTACGTTTACATTTACGTCCCTATTGTATCAAATGAGGAACATTTACTAGTCGATTTATCAGTTACCCTATTTCCCACTTACACTGTGGCACATCTTTTAACAATTATGCGGTACCCATTGTCTTTATTCAAGAGAAAGGGTGTGCGAGTGAAAGTCTCCGATGATAATTTAGTGATAGTAAAAGTGTGACTTGGTTTTTAAAAGCGAAATTATGCGCATAAAGAAATTATATGTTAAAGTTATTATAGTCAAAACATGTTTTTATGAAAGTCCGTTTTTTAACGCCGAGAAATCCTCATAGAGCAGGGTTATGTCAGACTTTTACCGACTACTCCGCGGTGTTCCTCTGGACGTTTGGTGGCAAGTCACGAGAACGCGTCAACATTACATTCACGGCCCGATTTATTAAGGTCCAAGTCACAAGTACTTCTGATTTGTCAAAGTTAAGTGCATATTAGACACTAGCTGTGCGTCGCAGTTTCATCTGCATTTAAAAAGTTGTGTAAAGTTTAAATTGTAATAAGGATTGGTAGAGCAGTGATAGCCTAATGGTTGAAACTCGGCCACTCAATCGAGGGTCCGAGGTTCGAATCTCAGGCATGCACCACTGATTTTTTTAAAATGATATGCGTATTAAAAATTAAATTTCCACTGCTTTACGGTGAACGAAAACATCGTGAAGGAACCTGCACATTTAAGAGTTCTCTAGAAAAAAGAGTTCTCAAAGGTGTGTGAAGTCTACCAATTTGCACTTATACTGCGCGGTGGACTATGGCCTAAAACTCTCTCATTCTGAGAGAAGATCCGTGTCCGGCAGTAGGACAATAATGGCAGTGGGATTAAAACTGAATATTACCCCACGACATGCAATATAAATAAATTTCCAGTCCTTTTAATTAAATCTGTAGGTAAGGTTTGACACGATTCCAAACAAACAAACGTATAAGGGGCCCTTTCCAACAGGTGGACTACATGCTTGATTTACTGCTTCAATTATGTCAAAAATGTCGGTGACTGTTTCGCAATCTTAATCCAGTGCATTATATTTAAGCGGTCATACACATTACACAGGAATTTACTTTCTACAAAAACGGAATAATTACCTCTCGGTACAGGTCAAAGCCTCGGCCGCCATATTTCTGTATCAAATGAAGCTGTCAAAATGACAGTAACGTAGCCTTGACATTATGTAAATGTCATAATATTGTCGAGTTTCCACGGGCCGGCTGTATACGGCAATATCTTTGAAATCATGATGATAGATTAGAACGAAATCGGATGAAAATATCTAAATTATAAAAAAAATGTAAATTTTATTGTTTCTAAATTTTGTGTGATTTGTGCGATGTGTGATTTAATGTCTGATCCTTGATGAATGTCGCTGAAAGTTCAATCGCGTCTTTTGCCTAACCCAAAAATAAACTAAAATAATATAGACGTAGAACAGATTTTCCAAACTTACGTGTTCGAGTACGTGAGTAATTACTTATCAATCGTTTAAAGGGTTAAAGAAAACAACTTACGTAAAACGTATTCTAAACTAATAAACAAAATTCGCATTTTACCATCGCGACCTAAGCCGTACTCATCTATTAAAGTCCTTACAAGTTTGACAAACAATTATGATTATGCCTTTCTCACTTTAGAAAAACAAGTATCCCATCCAATTACCGTTTGAAGTTCTCTGCTGAATAAAGGTCTGTAACGAAGGTTTTTCTTCAACAGTACATCGCCTGCCAGGTGTGTTGAACCGCTATAAATTTTGATAATACACAATCTATCTTCTGTATTACGTCTTTTTATCGCCTCCAACGACGACCATCGGAAGAAAGTGGCTCATTCAAGACCGATTCCACACAGCATAAGAATACCAATACCCAGCCTTCCATCTGCCTAAATACATACAATACAGATAATGTTCTAAACTTGTTAACAGAGTAAGTAGAAAAGGTTACTTATCCTATCTATACTTATAATGCCGTGCCGTACGAAAGTTACCGTTTTCCCGTACCGTATCGTGTCGGACGTTGGAAAAGCGCTTTGCCAAGCTCAAATGGTTTTGCGTGAATACGTGCCTATATATTTGACTTCACTTGATGTCACGATCACGAATTTTACGATAGATTTTAATAGAGATTTCACATTGATTATAACTTATCGCGCATAGCCCAGCGGTGCTGATGTATGTGTGGGTTCCGGGTTCGATCCCCAGCCAGACAGTAATAAGTTTAGATTCTGTTCTGGGTCTGGGGGTGTGTGTATTCGTCTTTGTGTGCCAATGAAATGGACATACATACAAACAGACACACATACATACAAACAAACATACATATGCACGAAAAACATTACCCTTCTTCTGACGCAGTCGGGTGAAAATAGGTATATTAAAATACCATTAACCACAGAGTTAGAGCACCAAGCTTTTAATTTAAGGCTTCTATGGGCTAAACTGTCTCTTTAAATTTAAATTGATGAATGAAATTAGTTTTCAATTCGGTTATTTATGCAAAGTAGCGATATATCTGACTCGGTCAGTTTTTTTTTTTTTCATTTTTATAATCATGTATTACAAATGCGATCAGCTGGACTGCAATTTGCTACATCTATTGCATAAATAGAAGAATTTCAAACGTTGAAGTGGAACTGAAATTAAGATCAACAGACAAACTGACGTGCCAAAAACCATTACATAACCAGTACGAACTTGCGTAATATCAAAATGTCGTAAATGACATTGCAAGTTCAAAATGCGTGCTTAACAAATTTCTCCCTTATTAACATTCAGTTAGAGTACAAAGTGCGTAACACGCATTAGTATGATTATCTGGTCGCTCATGTCAAATTGGTTTCGTATTTATTCAACGCGTAGCTAAAGTACAGTCAGCAAACTAGTCACATCGTTAAAAACATTGAAAAAAAAACCCGACCGTTTTTATTACTGTTCTGTATTTTTTGTGTATATAATTATTTAATTTAACGTTTATATGAGTTTTTGTCAAAATAGCCAAGTAAAAGTATCACAATAAATATATGTATTTTAAGATTGTTCTATTTACTAGCTCTCATGTTGTCGTAATAACAGAAAAAATTTGTCCCTCCCCCCACTTTTTAATCCATTTCCAGGGGCCATTTTTAAAAATCATACAGCCTATGTCACTCTGCAAACTGAGACAATTCTAATGATATGTCATATGTCACAATCCGTCGAGCCGTTTGAGCTGTAACGCGTAGAAAGGAATGGAGATACATACATACGCTCGTAAAACAATACGCTCCTTTCGACGCAGTCGTTAAAACCGCATATTCTGAATATTTGTTACATATTATAACAAGCCCACCATACTAAACATTTAGGTCTAACACATAAATAACTACAGGCAACACAAAGTCGCGGGCATGATATAAAAAAAATCCAAGACAGGGGGCATTGCTCATAAATAATCTGGTTAATAAAACTGGTTTCCTGACCGTACGGCAGATGATAGCATGTAAAGTAATAAGCGCTGATAAAACTGTAATAGCTCGGGACCGGCTTTACGCAAGATCGGAGATAATTATGCTGACGGTACCCGTTAAGTCAGTAGCCGTAGATGCGACATATGAATACAAATATGCGATTATGGATATCGGTATATATTGTGCGTATGTGTGGATTTCAGTTGAATATCTATATCTATAGAAATAAATGAAAAATAGAGTATCTGTCCAAATTTTACCAAACATGAAAATAAATTATATACGGCACTTATAAGATAAATATATAAAAAAATGCCTGTTGCTCTGTGTGTTCAGGCTAACTTCCGAATCGGCTAGTCCGATTTTGAGGGAATTTTCAATGATACACAATTCAAGTTATAAGGTGTCACTAAGGCTACTTTCATTTTAGCAAACGAATAGGGTTCCGCGCAAAAAAGTATTTTTTGTTAAAATTGGTAAATTATTAAAATATCGATAAGAAATCGGTGAAACCGCAAGGCGAAACTAGTATAAATATATATTGTTAAGAGATTGAAGCAAACGAGCACTTGGACTATTAATCGGCTCTGTATAGAATCGAAGTCTATTCTGAGAAAGTGCGTGTGTGAACTAAGTTGGAAACTAAATGTCCCATTTGACGTGATAACGTCTAATAAATCTGAACACTGGCTGCACGCACGAAAAAGTGTCACGTTCCGACTAAGCCTGACCGTGCAAGCGAGAGCGCGGAAAAAGTATTTGAATTAACGAGTGTAAATAAATGTTAATTTATTGAAAAAATATTATCCTATTTTCAACTAACTTCTTTGTATTATATTATACAAAAAAATATATACCTAATTTAGTGATAATAATTCAATTGAATTCATAAAAGTATGCAATTTTCTTTTGCAAGTTCCTTTAATGTTATCACGTAAAACTACGCGGTACTAGTCGGTTTATGGACAACCGATTTTTTTATTAAATTAAAAATAGCGAAGGACCATGTAGGCGGACCTATTTATCTATGAGTCTCTCGAAATTCACTACTTTAAACACATTCTTTCTACACTCATAGCCCCACACTAGGATTTTCTCCTGTGTCGTGGGTGCCATGGACACACAACGGCGAACACCCAGTCCCAGAACAGAAATCTAAACTAATCATTCAAATTAATTCAGGTATGGTGATCGCTCCGCCACACGGGTCATCAATTAAAACAAAAAACTTGTATGCTTAAACGTCTTTTTTGTTCATAATGATATATTTAATTAGACGCTTTATATATTTTCAGAATGATCTCTTTACTACCTTTCATTTGATACCCATATTGTAATAGTAAAAAAGTCGTTCGTCCCCGCCCCCCCCCTTTTCCCTTATTTACAGGCGCACAATTTTTATAATCATACGTCCTATGTCACTTTCCAAAACTAAGACGATTCTAATGATATGTTATACGTCACGATCCGTCAAGCCGTATAAATTGTAGCGCGTCCCAAAGAAATGGACATACAAACAAATATACATACATATATACATACACACATACATACGTTAAGATGGTCGCCTCATGTAAAGTCATGTATAAGTGAAGCCTGGTACACAAGTAGTTATTTCTACAGAGCATAAATTCAAAACAGCTTTCCGCTTCCCGCTTAAATTCCTAAGCTTTGAACAAAGCTCGACCTAAAGCAAATACCGAGCAACGTAATTCGAGGCAAGGAAACGTTATCCAATATCGCTTATTAAGCTTTACGTAAGCTCCATAAAAGCTCGCTCTAATGTTACAGGTCGAACCTAGAATTAACTACCGTGTAATGCACTGGGCTGAAAGCTGTTGGTGTAATGTCTTACTAGCTTAGGGAAGTTCGAGTAATGGAACATAAAGAGATGAGAGAGGTACTTTAGAGAATCGGCTCACTTATATATGAGGCGACCATCTTAGTCCTCGGGAGTAGCAACGCATCTGTGATTGACTTCAGATAGAACCCCTGTTTTACTTGATGTATGTAGTTGCTTACAGATGTCCATGGTGGAAACCACTTACATCAGATGGACTGCATGGTCATTTGCTATTTCGGTCTAATAAAAAAAAGGAAAATTAAAGCTTTACCCAAGTGGCTGAGCGGTCACCGTACAGGTACACGCAGTGGGTTCGATCCCCGGCCAGACATATGAATGATGAGCTTAGATTCTGTTTTGGGTCTAGTTTGTGTATTTATCGTTGTGTGTCCATGGCACCCACGAAACAGGAGAAAATCCTACTGTGGGGCTATGAGTGTAGAATGCGTTTATCTTCTATTTTTAGGGTTCCGTACCCAAAGGTTAAAACGGGACCCTATTACTAAGACTCCGCTGTCTGTCCGTCTGTCTGTCTCCAGGCTGTATCTCATAAACCGTGATAGCTAGAAAGCTGAAATTTTCACAAATGATGTATTTCCGTTGCCGCTATAACAAAAAATACTAAAAATTAAATATATATATATATTATGGTGGGTCCCCATATAAACGTGTTTTTTATAGATTATGGTACGGAACCCTTCGTGCTCGGGTCCGACTCGCGCTTGGCCGATTTTTTTATTTACTTTTACATAGAATATCCATTAATGGGGCCTTACCATAGCTTAGCCATGGTGAAATCGTTAACAATTTCCTCCAATGATGCAGGTTCGATTTCCGCTTGGAGATTACTAAGGAATCGATTTTCTAATTACATCCTGTGGAAATGAGTTGTTATGGTCCATTTTCCTATTAATGACGAGGGATATGGTGCCCGTTAGGTTTACTTCAACATGATTCGCTTAGTGGTAATGTTCTGAACTGCAACGAGTCCCTAGTTTGATACTCGAATAGACATACAGAAGATTTATTACCTCTTGACTCCGTATGATAGCGTGCGATTCGTATCGTCAACGACCCAAGGGTTACCGATCTGTTAAAACTGAGTCTGCGGAGAGAATTAGGCTCCCTCTGCGTGTTCTTACAACTTTACAATGGTAAGTGTTCCGAGGAACTTCTTGACCTGGTGCCTACGTCACAAGTGAGGCCTCACATGAAGTACTCGCATCTGTGGGCTGAAGCACCGCAATACCAGCTAAACCGTATCTTCAATCTAAGGATCACCAATCAGTTTGAGCCTTTGAGCCTACGGCCCAAAGGCTCCCTCTGCGTGTTCAAACGGCAACAATGGTGAGTGTTTCGAGTAACTCTTGACCTGGAGTCTACGTCACCTTTTCTCCACCGCACCGATTGCCGGAGGCTGAGGTTCCATCCACATCCATTGGATTCATGCCAGTTCTCCACGGTTCGATTTAAACGTTCATTTTTGTCATAGAAATTTCCTCCTGAGGTATTCCCGGAGCACTATGACATGGGGCTCTTCGAAAGAGGTGTGAAAAGAGCTCTCCTTCGAAGCCGGCGGTGCATTGGCGACTCAACGGCGACTCAAATAGTTTCCATGCATTCCAATCCAATACTTTTCAGGTAGTAAGTCTGCCTTATCGTTAGACTTAAGTATGTATATATATTGTGCGATTAATAATGCAAAATAATATGTAATCAACCTTTTATAACCCTATGAAGCCCTTGTTTCATCAGACTTAGAGTATTACATCAGTTACATAATAATTGTATTCGTTATCATTATTAACATTACTGATCTTTGATCTTGTAATTCGTGACGTCCTGGAATCAGTTTCTGTCTCACTCTGATCTATGACGATCGCTGGGGAAAGAAAGAAACAGCAAGTCATCACGCTGATCAAGATCTGAATCTGATCTTTGAAGTATACAGCCTTTGTTTCCGACTCTACTTGCTAACTTACGAATACAGTTTCAAGATGTAAGTTGTGCTTGCCTATAATTCAACGCCAAGTTTTCTTTTCCTTTAAAACCAATAAATAAATAAATAAATAAAGATTAGTATGATTTTCAGGTCTGACATAAAAGATAAAGAGTGCTAGACGGGCCGCGTGGTGGAGCGGTCACCACACTGGTCTGACAGTGAGTTCCGGGTTTGATTCCCGGCCAGACATACATCTGAATGATGGAATTTAGATTTCCATTCTGGGTCTAGGTGTTTGTGTGTCCATACCCACGATACAGAAGAAAATCTAAGTGTAGACCTATGAGTGTAGAAAGCGTTTTTTTAAGTAAATTTCCGTAAACCAAGGTATACCTACAAAGTCAAAAAATATGCACAGACTAACATCCCAATTTGTTATTAGTAGTTAGTTTCTGTACTCTTTGCACTAATTTTGCATGTCCAGATTACATCGTTTCGATCCAATTTGAGATAGAACGATGATGAAATTACGGCGTACGATCCACGGCTCGTTTAAGCCATGTGTCGTAAAGTCGGCGATAAAATATAAACTTTTTGTAAACATAGCTATACTGAGCCCTAGAGGAACACAAAGACGAATACACAACCACCCAGATCCAGAACAGAAATCTAAACACATCATTCAGATAGCTGTCTGGCCGGGGATCGAACCCGGGACCCACTGCGCGTTAGATCGGTATGGTAACCGCACGGCTACGCGGGTCGTCAAGTTTATAACCACAGTTGATGCTACAGGAAAACGATTCTGTCCTTTTGCTAGAATACCCCTTAGTCGAGCTACCACGAGAAGAGTGGCTGTTCAAAATCACACGGCACACAATAAAGCCGTGTTCCAACCGAGATATTCCAGCCAGCAATAAGCAAGATAAGTAATAAATGTTGTCAGTCAGCATTCCTCATGATTCACTGTCTGTTAACGCACTTAATTGTTACAACAATGGTTAGGGTACCTGGATGTTGTACGCAATGTACCAAGTATTAGAAGTACTAGAAGTACTTGGTCCTGTATATAAATACTGGCTGTGCTCCACGGTTTTACTACCTAGTGCATAAGGAACAAGTAACATTGTTAAAATATTGAAAGAAAAACCCGACAGCTTACAACGGTGTTCATAAAAATGCATTTAATTTAACAGTTTATATGAGTTTTCGACAAAATAGTCAAGCAAAAATATTTTCAGAATAGTCTATTAAGTAGCTTTCATGATACACATATTGTTGTGATACATCGTCCATCTTCCCCCTTTCTCCCCATTTGCAGGCGCCATTTTTAAAATTACATAGCCTATGTCACTATCCAAAGTAAGACCATTCTATTGATATGTAATATGTCACAATATGTGCCAAAGAAATGGACATGCATACAAACAAACTTACATACATGCATTCATATGTTCGAAAAACATTACCCTGCTTCTGACGCAGTCAGGTGAAAACAAACATGGCTTGATGTTATATTATATAGCCTTCGACAATATATGGACTATTCAACACAAAAATATTTTTTCAATTCGAACCAGTTCCTGAGATTAGCGCATTCAACCAAACAAACTGTTCAGCTATAATATTAATAGATTTAACAAGATTCATTATGACTTCAGACTTCTATAAGGTTTAAGTCGTCGAGCCTGCCTGTCCTCTTTTTTTTATAAATATGAAGTAGCAAACGAGCAAGCAGCCCACCTGATGGTGAGTGGTTACTGCCGCCCATGGA
>DWNE01010672.1:0-10214 GCA_018249875.1 Cecropterus toxeus
TCATAAGGCAAACATCTATTACTTTGACACCTTACAAAACGGTTGTAGAGGTAAACAATTAATCTCCGTTTGAAGTCGGAATCAGAGATCGAGTTTTAATAGACGCAATTTTTAAATATTCATTTGATTGCAGGTGAATTCAGCACGAGTACTTACAAGTGTGAAATACATGACGGCGCCAACATTGTTTGCACTTTTGACCACATGAGCGCTGCGATCGATAACATTACCCCCACCTAGTACTTCGCACACTGCCTATACCATTCTTCAATTAACTATAGGAAGCTGTCTCAATTATATTTAGAATGACATACGACGAGAACATTCGTGAATCGTGAAGCTAGTTATTGGTAGATTTAACTAGTGCGGTAGATTAAACTGTACTCCGACATTCATAGAAAAGGTAATCCTATATCTACCTATATTTCTATTTTGCAGTTTTTACGTTACGCTTCAATTTTTTTTATTATAAAAGAAATCTCGCCGTGTAAGTAGGTACTTCTTGTTTGAAGATAAAATAGGACCTACAATACTTCCTTGTGATACTCCATTGTGTAATGGCAATATTAAGTATTACACTTAGAAATAGAAAGTTCTTATAAGTGTGAGTGTATAAATATGTAGCATATAATAGAATTATTATCTTACCATTAGAACCGTAATCATTTTGTCGAAGTGCCCACGCGATTGGCTCATATGTAGAACTATTAGCTCTAAACACTGTCCAATGATCACCAGGCAAAGCGCCCCAAGCTGTTTCTCCTGCACGCGCTAGTCTTAACACCGGTGATGCTGGGTTCAGGGTTGCGTCCTGGACAAATATAGAATTATTGCAATTACACATTTTAGACTATTATTTGATGCATTTTAATATGTAATCAGAGTCGCTGTGAACACAATCAACGCAACTGGACTGAATATGTATTTAATACGATATTCCAACATAGTTCACTATATCCAAAACATCTGATCGAGAAATGCTTTTGCCATGATTCATTTCATTGCCAGTACGTGTAGCCAATGTTAACAATTAAGTTCGAATTAAGTTCGATACAATTAAGTTTTAAAGGTTAATATTTTAACGTTAACACTTTTAATCATATATATTCTCACATTAAAACATTCAATTTACAATATAGCTACGAAAAACTCCAGATATTTGATTTGAAAGTCGAGAACGTCGAATAGAGTGAGCGCAAGCGAATTATAATAAAACTAGTTCACCTTAAGCCTTAGATTGGTATGCATGAAGAGCGGGAATCCTTTTAGTTGGGCGCCAACCAACGTCTCCTCGCCAGGTGTTGCAAATCCGACCACCCCCACTGAATATTCTCGGCAGTACTTGTCGAGTAGTTCACGATTCCACTTGTCCATGTTGGCGTACTTCGATAACGACTCGAATATGATAACGCCGTATCGCCCCTTGTCCAAAGTAGTGAGCACCGGTAGACTCTTGCCAGCGACCTCAACTTTGTACCTGTTGACAAAAATATGAATATAGATTTTTTTATTTCTTTTTATACTACATTTTAATATTATAAAGCAGAAGAGTTTCTTTGGTTGAACGCGCTAATCTCAGGAAGTACTGCTTCAATTTGAATTTTTGTTAATAGTCCATTTATTGGGGAAGACTAGAGGCTATACCGGGTGTATAGCCTCTAGTCTTACATTACAAATCTCATACTAAATGTATGGGAGTGTTTAATGTATAGTTTTTGGATATTTCGCGATTTATTTTTAAAAAGTTATTATTGTCTTTTTATTCATTAGGTGAAGTACTTTCGATATCACTTTAAAGTTTTTTGATATCTGTAATAGTTACGGAATAATCGCCTGTGCACACTTAACGATTACACCCGGTATAACACCACGTTATGTTTGTTCGTTTGTTTTTTTTCTTATGTAGTAACCAATGAAACCGCGTGACACAGCTAGTCTATAAAATTGTGAGTTACACAAATAACAACATTCGCATTCATTTGATAAAATAGTATTTCATTATAAAGTTAAAGTCATAAAGCAATAGGGCTTTTTGATGAAAAGCCGTCCCCGTCACATATGGACATTTGCGCCAAGAGCTTCGATCAAATATTTTCAAATATATCGAAGGCCTAGAGTCACCATAAAGGCAGAAGCAATTTAATATGTAGAACACACAAACACTCTGTTGATTAAATTATATTTTTTATTATGGTATTCTTCAACGAGAAAACAACTACTTTTATCTAGAAATTAAGTTATAAATTTTGTTGTTAAGTTGTTATCATTTAATTTATAACATAACATTTCTTTCAGATTTAAATAACACCAAATAATATTGGTAAGATTAAAGTCAATAATAGAAATAGTTTATTTTATACACATATAAATTTATGCAGAACGCACATAAAATATTTAATTACCTATGGAGATACCATAGAGTCAAAACTACTATAATTTAAAGACGACCCTTGTCATAAGATTGTACATTTTAATGGCGGCAGTAACAGTATCCTCCGTTCGAATATCGAAGAAGCGATTGAAGTAAATTGGCAATATTGAAGATTGAGCTGTCCAAACATTAATTTCGGGGTGTTTCTCAATTTCCAATCAATAGCACCAATTTAGTGAATACGGACGAAATCCGAGAGGCTAACTGAACAGTATACAATTTCGGATAGCTCTTGGATAAATATGCATACACCAACAGGCAGTAAAGCGAAGTGGCCCAGAAGTATCGAAAGCCACCGTTCATTTTACTCGAGTTAAGGCGCGTTTCAATTTGGCAGTCCGAGCGCACTACAAACCGAGGCCGCAGCGAACGGTAACTTGCAAATAGCATTTCCCTACACTCGCAGATCCGCCTCTTCCCAGTAATGTACTACGTTATACGCGCCGCATTCGTTGGCAACTTTGCTTGTTCGTATATTGGCTTCGCTAACAACCCATACATACAAATATATTCCCGATTCGCAAAGTTGAAAGCAAACGTGGTTTAGTAACAGTATGTTTATATAAAGTCGAGGGGTGGCACGGCGTGAGCAACGTCGACTATTCAGCTTGCGCTAACATGTTTCTAATTACCTTAATTAGTGTCCTGCCATTACGCGAGATAGGCGCTCGGTTTAAATTAGAGCACGCGAAACGGCCTAATTTAACCGTGAACTGAATGCGACGGGGGCTAATTCGCGATAAGGGAGCGAGTTGAGCGAGGGGGGCAATGTCACGGCTTAGAGCGCCGCGATCTTTGAGATAATGGAAGTTATCGCGGGTGGGTACCGTCCCGCGTCGTACTTACCGGTTGAAATTTTGGAGTATTGATTGAACACTTGAACGGAGCATACTAAATCAAGACTCACTAAATTGTATTCATGCAATCATTTGAATTAAAACAAGGAATTTCTGACTTTATATTGCGGTTGTAAAATCCAACTTTGATAAATTAATAGCATAAAATATTATATATAAGTCATTAAGATATTTGGTACTCATACGTGATAAAGCTACGAAACGTAGGCACATTCAATAGGATTAGTCGCGTATTATATCGCGACTAGTAAGTAGTGTATCACTTAGCTTAGAAGCCGTATAGTGTCGTATGTCAGACGGAGGTCATCGAGTAGTTAGATATTTTCTTGGCTGTCAGTTATTCTTGCGCTGGCGTTTTGTAGTAGCTATTAAAGCAGGCAAGTAGAGAATAAAATCTAATATAGACTAACATTTAAAAATAATAAAACTAAAATTGTATTTTATTTTGATCATACACAATTTGCTATCAGTGAGAATTATATTGATATGCTTCGTTTTATTGGGGAGCAATTGATTTTATATTGGTTCTGATTTTATTCGGTCAATGTTGATTACATTGACAGTGCACACTATCGACGGTAATTGGAAATTCAAATAAGATTTGTATCTCAGGAGCAATTTAGATATTCACATCCTAGTTCTAACCGGGCGTTTTATATATGTATGTCTGCATCGTTCAGACTCAGATATAGCATTACATTAATAAATATGATATAAATGTAACTATGTCATGCCATGTTAATCCGAGTGTTTGAACCGTCTAGATATTTCCAAACCTCGAATTGAAAGTTGAATGACCCATATCTTTAAACTTGAAACAATTACAGAGCTATTAAGTCTAGTCCTCAGCTCAAATCGCACACGGTCGACGGGCTGTTTAGGTCGTTAGTTCGGCAACTCGTAACAGTTTGCCGCCATTAAACGCAGCCTCGACCGCCAACACTCCTTATCGCGACGTTTCGTTTACTTACAATTTCTTGATTCTACCATCATATCCTCACTGGTTTTCGCCCGCTATTCCGATGATCCCATGGTTTTAGGTTAATGATCGTGATATCGTAAACTAAAGTAAAACGAATTCCTTTTTTGTCATCCGAGTATAAAATATTTAGATTTCAGGGAGATCGGTCAACGAACGTACTTATATACGCCAAGTTGCGCCCTGCGGTTTCGCCCGCTACTTCATAAGAAAAAAAAACAAACATTTCTCAATAAATGGACTATTCAAGACAAATATGTTTTCTATTCGAACCAGTAGGTACATGAACATACGAATACTGCTGAATTAACCCGTTAAACAAAACCAACAAACTCTTTAGCTTTACAATATTAGTATACCTAAAGTATAATATTAGTACTTATTTATAATACTACTTTTTCTAGTAAGGCAACTAAATTTAAAAAAAAATCTTGTACACTTTTCTAAATTCATATTGGACAATTATGATGGATTTCAAATTTTCTAGATTTATCGAGTTAGAAAAATATCCCTACACTATACCTTTATACGTGTACACTGGTTAACATGATAAAACGTACGTGGAGTAACATAATGTAGCCCATTTCCATAATTGTGTTTATATTTTGATTGATGGTGAAAGGTGAGAAATGCTAATTGCCTCACCAACACAATGGACAAGTTAAGCTTGACAGCTTTTTAATAGAAAGCAATTCTTTCTTTCGCATTTAATTGCTTATACTCGACTTTATTCCTACATTACTTAAAATATGTTATATTTGATATTTATTATTTAAAATGACAAAAGTTACTTTTCCTTTTTGTGTAATAAATTGATATTTGCATACAATTCCAGGCATGTATTAAAATCAATACATAGTTATCAATTAACGACTTAGGAATTAATATTAATATCAAACCAAAAATTTTTGAAAATACTTAAAAATATAAGATGTCTACTCGTAGAAAATTAACTAAAATATCTGAGTAACTGATAAAAATAAGCAGCGGCTTTGTATGCTTAAAATTTAAAACAAAATAATTTTAAACAAACATTTAACCCCTTAGAGGTTAGATTTGACCAAAAATTCTTGGTAGGTATTTAAATTATAAGATAAAAGTATTATTTAATTGTCATAATCCTAGATTTAGTTGTTAAGCGCTGCGATGTTTAGTCATAAGTACTTTCACTAATATATGTATATGGCATGGTAAATAGATGTTATTAGGAAAAAGTCACTTTCGTAGTAAAACAGACAATATATTTAAGTTCCTATGCAATTACTAATACAAACAGATTTTATGTTAGGCAATAAAAACTCTACATCGTGTCATAAACAGTAGATACATCACACTTATCCAACTCCATGTTTCTACCGCTAGTTTACTTCGCGCGCCTCATGCAAACAGATTTACAGCAACTGCAACATGTGCTCTCAGCATTTATGGTGTTAAACCCTGACGCCTGAGATAAAAGGCTGTAATACCCGGATTACGCCGTAAGCAGGCTTCTCGACGGTGTTCCGTAAAACATTTTTGGTAGCGGCCGGCGAACTTTTCGCTGAACAACGTACAAACAGTAACAAATTGAGCGAAACTACCGTTTTCGTAACGACCGCTTAAAATTTTTACACCGAAATTACTTCAGAAGCAAACGTAATCCTGTTAATCCTCGTACGTCAACTCAACACTTATTAAAACGGTTTCGTAACACGAAAGACAAATTATAGTCTTTTGTGAGTTCTATTAATCATAGAAAATACTATCCACCACACTTAGGAAATGCACAGTGCAATTTACTAGAGTTATTTAACAAAAAAAAAGAGTTTAAACACATTCGAAAACAGTGCATCCGAGATAACTTTCGCATGCGAGTTTTCACACATACTTAGTCAACGCAATTGATTCAATCTCTAATATGCTTATGCTATTCAAAAAGAACGTGCCTATTTGAATTGGAAGCAGATAATCTATGTTAGAAGAATATAAATACATATACCTAACCGCTATTCAGTTCTGCTCAATTTAGCAACTTATATGGAACGCGATACATATGGAAACAAATCAGTTGGAACAGTGGTTCTTTCAAATATCATCTTTATTTTACAGAGCGCTAGATCAACTTTACGCATGACGAACTTTGCCGTATCAAAGCTAAACGAACGTGAAACAAGAAAATATTCTTTACTGAAGCGAAGATGGACAAACAAGCGAAAGCTTTGAAATGAATACAATTCAAAGTTTTATACCTTGTGCCTTGTTAGGGTATATGTAAGGAAAGTACAAACAATATTGTATGGTTCACAACGGATATAACAAGAAAACAGTCAGTAATAATGTAAAATAAATATAAAGAAGGTTATGATAATGTCGTTTGATGCAAGCAATTCTGAATACATAGATATTCCACATTCAGAATATACGTGCACGTACTGCACGTTAGAGTACATCGATCTTTTAACCTGGATTGAATTCATATTCAAATGCCGTGAACATTCTTTCTCGACCGATTTCTAACATAAAAGCTATTGTGAGATACTTCTTTCAAGCTGAATTGGTCGTAAAACCGTTGAATGGATATTATGTAGATGTCGGTCATAAAGTCTGTCATTTGCAGATCACTCTTGGCGATGAAGTGTTTTGACAATCTACCTACAATAATGATAATATTTCGACAGAGAGTTTTAGATAATTTTACAAGAAGATAATTTATAAATAGCGTAACAATAATTTTGTAACTTATTTTACAATTTTAAGTAACCACGTAAATGTAAACATAGAGCGCCAAAAGCATTCATTGTCTGTACTCAAATTAATTAGCACTTCCTAGTATCGAAATAATACGAGACGAAGCAAAGGCGTGAGGTTGTCTCCAACACGTATGTCGAGTTGTCACCAAACTTGCATTAAATAACGCTTTACTGTTAGCAACAAAACCCAGAGATAAGAGTAATTTAAATATTTTACACGTTTATAAACTTTTTTAAACGTTTTGCGTACGTTACGTTAGGACTGAGGAACAAAGTCAATCATGGGTCTGTTCTGCCACTATAAAAATCGCGTTGTTAACTGTCATCTTAGCCAACTTCGTCAACTTTCAGGATCAATTAGGCGCCAGGAATTATTTAGGGCGTCCATCAGTTACGTGACGTGATTTTGCGATTTTTCATCTCACCATCCCCTAGTGAGATGTAGTAATATTTGTTTTGACAAGTAATCGGACTCGAAAATGTTCAAAAGTAGGAGAGAAACTACCCGTGAACGCGTTTTTTTGATATTACCGGAATGTACAATAGGCAAAGAGGTATTAATCAGCAAAATAGGAAATAATCAGAAAACATCCCATGCGTTCCTTGTTTTTTTACATGCCTAAGTCTGTGTATTGTCTATGAAGCTACAGCTACGAGTATGTAGTACATAGACAATAAACAGACTTGTAAGTATTTCAAAATAATAAAAGTATCATTCTCTTTATAGTTATACTTTATAGTTAATACACAAAGGTGGTTGATAAACAATTCCGACGTACAAATATTAATAAAAAGATATGTCGACCGTAACGAATTCCTTCCGCAACGGAGCGTCCCGTAATAGGGACAGGACAAGCAAGGGTGAATGTCATTAATGGCGACGTTAACCGAAAAGTGATCAAAGTAAACTCACTAAATATAATAGAATAAAGAAGAAAATAATACTCTTTATTTCACACTATAAATAGAAAAGAAAATAACAATAAAATACAGTTAAACTAAACTAAACTGACATTATTTGTATTTTTTTAGCAAACGAGCATGAACTCGATGGTAAGTTGTGACTGCCGCCCACGGACATCTGTGAGCAAAAGGAGTTATATACATATGAAGACGATCACATGCGTTGCTGCTCCCCAGGACTGAGATGGTTGCCTTTTTTATTAATATGAAGTAAACGGACAAGCAGCCCACCTGATGGTTAAGTGGTTACTCCCGCCCATGGACATTTGTAAGCAACTTCATATAGAAAAGGGGTTTTATATGAAGTCGACTACAGATGCGTTGCCACTCCCGAGGACTGAGGTGGTCGCCTCATATAAAAGTGAGCCGGAAACCACACCCTTCCACCGAAATGCAAGAACTGCTTCACGGTAGAAATCAATGTTGCGGTGAAACCTCCCTGGCAGAAGTACTCTGTTTCTACCAACTGGTAAACGGCATTGACTCATTCCTTTGTGTTTGTGTATTATAGAAAAGCTCGAAAGAACCAGACAGGCAGACGGTAGATCACACAAAACCTTTAATATGTTTTATTTAGATTTTTATTTGTTTTTTTATTTTTGTATTGAGATAAATATTTGGTTGAGACGTCAAATTACAAGAAGAAGTATTTGTAGAGTTACGGATTTCCTTCTAATAAAGATTACGAAGTGTGTATAATTCATTAATATTTGTTGGATGTTGTAAAAAGAAGATTATTGCCAGTAAAATAAACTGAGGTGTATTATTCATTGCCACACAAATTAAGTGGTTAAAGTTAAGTAAATATATTTGCTATAAATATTAAACTTCGTTATTAAGAGCAAAACTTGGATGCCTGAAACCGGCTCCTAAGTGACTTATTGTCACCGCAACGACTTTCCGCAACGAGATAGCATCTGCCGCCTTATGTCACATATTGCGTAACTTCTGGGTAGAACAACATAAGCATTGCATTCTATCTTCCAGCGTAGCGTTTAAAATTCATGCCGAATGGGGCATTTATAATGAAACTGCAAACGAGCATGCAGTCCACCTTACAGTAAGTGGTCAATGTCGCCTGTGTACATCTGTAATCAACTGCATATAAAAAAGGATTCAATCTGAAGTTAATAACTGAGGATTAAGATGGTCGCCTCATATGAAAGTGGGACTTATAAAGGCAACCACAACGTATCGCAAGAACTGTTTCACGATATAAAAAGATTGGCGGTAGTATTTTCCCAGTCGAACCATACTCTTTCTGCTACCTTGCCTTACAAAATAGCCGTCCCGGGGCGTCTAGCAGATGTGAAACATAGTATTCGTGCAATTAACATTCATAAAAGACGAGATTGCGACAGAAACTAAATATATATCATAAAGAAAAAAACGCCATCAACGAACTGAGCCCTGCACTAAGTCGAGGTAACACCGCAGCCCGCTTAGTTTTGTTCGATACGTAATATTTCCGACAATGTCTAAAAGATGGCGCAAAAATATATAAATGCAAGCATCTCCACGACAACAATTAAGTTAACTTGCGCCTTTAGATGTTTCACATCAATAATGTTTATAACGTACTAGCTGTGCCACGCAGTTTCACTCGCGTTTATAGGGAACAATCTATTAAAAAAAACAAACATCGTGATGTTGTATAGCCTAAAGCCTTCCTCGATAAATTTACTACTCAACACAAAAATATTTTTTCAATTCGAACCAGTAGTTCCTGAGATTAACGCGTTCAACCAAATAAACTCTGGTAATTTATAATATTAGTATATGTAGATGGTAGATATACGAGTAGACGCGTATTTCGCTGTAAGAGCTGTACATTTGATTAAATAAGTGACTCTCGAGTTATTACGCTAATGGCGTTAAATGCTGCATTCTCGGAAACCGGCAACAAAGCGTTTAATATTTAAAACAAAACGGTCCGTCAACAACTGCGAACAAGTCTCCAAAAGGTTAGTCATCGCGGCAATTGAGCGCACGTCGCGCCGCGCCAGGGTCGAGCTGACCCAACGCGGTAATTAGTTGACGATTTGCAAACTCGAGGGTATAAATCTATACTAATATATCATGTTAGAAAGCTGAAGAGTTCGTTTGTTTAGCTGCAATAAAATGAAATGAAATGTCTTCATTTTGTTTAGACCTACGGGGGCACTTACAAATTGTCAGTTATAATATTTTTACCGACTTCCAAAAAGGAGGAGGTACTCAATTCGTCTGTATTTTTTTTTTTTTTTTTTTTTTTT
>DWNE01010673.1:0-10214 GCA_018249875.1 Cecropterus toxeus
ATGAAGAGCGTCTGACATAATCCTGTGGATGTGATGGGTTCAAGGTTCACATAATAATATGAAACGTCCAACCATATGGTTTGCCTTCCCCTAAACCCTATTGGTTAGATCGCAAGCTAACATTGCTATTAACTTTACACTATTAACTTTACTTTACCATTTTGTAGATAATAACTTTATTATTCTGAATTTTTTGAAAAATGGTACAATCAGTACAGCTCCACTAGAGGAAGTATCACCTTGACACTTATTTCTAACGTAACGCAATCTATGTTTTTTTTTCAAAAACTTTAACTGAGACTTAAAAGCGAGGTGAGCATCTTAGCCCACAAGAGTGGCAACAATATGTGATTGACCTCCGGTAGAAACACTGTTTGTTCCAGATGGAGTTGTTACCAGTGACCTTAGGCTACTGTGACCAACTAACCTTCAGTATGCTTATTTGCTGCTTCAATCCAGTAAAAAAAAATAGTAAAAGTAAGTAGTAAAAATATGTTCATAGTTTCCATTCCATTATCATTCAATTTTCTATTGGCAAATTGCTTCCCGTTAAAAACGTCAACATTTTGTTATTACGTACCTATGTAGATTTTTTATTAATTAACGAAACAATGGCATTGAAAACCGTAAACAGAATATACTAAATTAGCAACAATCTATGTAAATAAACGTTGATGGGTAGGTATCAGAGTGGCTACACACAAATTGGCTACAATATTTATATGAAGTGTGTTACTTTTATGGCCATCTCAATTTATATTTCCTGTCGTTATGTGACCATCAAACGTTGATAACGATCTTTAGTTTCGCTTTGACTAAATTTTAATATATTAATATATAAGAATTACACAAGTTGTTGGTTACTCGTGAGCGTGAAATATAACAAATTTCCGGATACGGCATGAGGTCTTTACGGACTATGGGCACGTATTTACGTGATTGTTCTTTAACTAGCACTTGCAGGCGACTTTGTTTAAGGTAACTATAAATTTGTTCTTGTATTATTGATCAATTTTGTTTGACCTCTTTAAGCGAGGTTAATTTGTATCTTACTCGATGTATCACGGTGATTAAATCAACCTATTCGTAACTGTTAAGTCTGGTATGAGCTTTAATATTGGACAAGTTTGTTGAATCAGTTGACAGCATAATGTATACTTATAAAAAGCAAATAGTAAAACACTTCCATAATATATTTAGAATCACCCCAAAATAAAAATATAATAAGAAAATAAACGAGAAACCGACAAACAGACAAACTTTTGTTGTTTTTGTAATAGTATAGATGGATGACCATTCTAGAAAACGTGCACCCTGTACATTGCTCAACTCCCAGATCTTAATGATCATTTCTAGGAGACGCTCTATGGGCACGTAACCTTTCAAAATTATGAACACGTACGATCTTAAAGTTTTTAAGCATTTTATTTTTGTACCCTTATGTTGTTTAAAAAGAGTGTATTTCATAACACAAATAACCTAATAAGTACCTAAATAGTAACAATAATTAAGTAATAATAACCAATATAAGTACCTAAATAGCAACAATTCCTTTTTTTACAGAACTGCTATTCTTGCTGCTTGCTTCTGCTGCTTGGCTTCCCTCGTTTGTAGTTGTAAATATACGTACAAAAAAAAAAATCTTACTGGAATAACGTCAATACCAATTAGTTTGCGAATGTTAATAGATTTAATTGAATGTTGAATCGAACATACATCAAAGACGTTGAAACAAGTTGATACAAACAAGTTGAAATACTTCGAAATATCTGTCGTTCCGTATAACAAGTTGTTAGCGAACCGAGTCGGAGTCCGTGAGAATAATTCCCGAGTTCCACGTAACATGGGTTAAACGCTTGTATCGAGAGATACCGATCTAACCCGAGCTGCTCGTTGGCGCCATAAAAACAAAACACCAACACGACCACTTTCTTCCCTAAATTATTCGAGGAATTTACGACGTTTCCACCGACAAAAATGTTATAACCTAATGAGAAATTATCATCAGATCCCCTGTCGTCGGCCAAAAAAATCATGCGCTCCACGATGACGCAGACTGCACATTTTTTTATTCTAAATTCAATTTATTGTTTTAGTGAAGTTTTTTTACAGACGATTGTTTTAGGGCTAAAAGGCGCGGGAGCCGGCGATGACTTCGCTAAACGAACGAAGCGAAGAGGATCGTCTGTAAGCGAATTCCATTGCTGGCTTTGCATTGCGTTGTGTTCACACGTACGTTCGAAGTTTGCGTTGTATGCCGTACAATACGAAGGGCGTAGAGCGAGCGCCCTGGAGACATTGCGATATGATCGCTCGGTGGCGACGGTCGCTCGGCGCGTGCTTCAGATTCCGGGTCCCTCCCGACCATCAATCCGGAATTACCCATTACTTACAATGACTACACGCTTTTTCTCACACGACAAAAATCTTACGTCATCTAAGCCTTTATTACGCTAAACGTTTTTGATCAATTTGAAGTCGTACAAACAACTTCGTTTTACGGATATTACAGTTTTATTGTAATGCGTGAAGCAGTATTAAGTTATTTAGTTTTTTGGCACTTTGGCTTTAACAGGTTTCTTAGGTATCAATTTGCTACACTATAAAAATTGAATGATAAATGGTCTGTAAGTATACCTTAGATTGGCTGTCTGTGTGAAATTACATCAACGGTATTTAAAACGGACGAGGAAATATTAACTGCTACATGAAATTTTCCTTCATTCGATATTCCTTTACTTGGAAGCACAACCCTTTTACTTATTTCTCTCTACATTTATTTAAGTATTATATTTTACAGGGGCATAACGTCTGTGTTCTTTTTACAAAGGTTTGGCAGAGTAAACAAATGTATCCCAAAATTCCAAATTAATTTTCAGGGGCATCAACTCTTGTGCTAATCGTAAATCTTGCTTATGATAACCATAATAGATATAAAAGATAAAGTAAAATCCTAAATATACGAGAAATTTAATAATTATCCTAATAATTTTTATTATTGTACAATAATTTACCGGTCAGGTAGGAAAAGGTGTAGATAAGTGGCTCTGCGATACCATCTTAAAATCTGTAGCATTAGACCGATTAGGTAAGTGAAATTCTAACGTCACATTTTCAGGAGACATTGAAGAGTGACGAGTGGAGCCGATACGGAGCGTTTGAGACGCGGCTGTCATAATCTGATTATTAGTGCTGCGAGCGCTGGGCGGGGCGCGCGGCGGGCGGCCGGCGGCGCTGCAGGAGGTCGGCGCCCGCGCACCTCTCGCTCGCACCGCACCGCGCGCCCGCCGCCCAGAGCGGGACGGCTGCGACCCACGCACCACGCAGGCGACAAACGACCCGTGGTAAAACAAAAGGAATGCTGGCGGAGACGCTTTGAGGCGCCGGCGCCGGTCCCCGCGCTCTAATCACCCATTTTAATTACGACACAGATCGAATCAATTAATCGGTATTTCTGTTAAAACAAGCGCCCGATCGACTCTACCCCCGACTGAACGTGAATTCGTGGATCGGAGATACGATCGCGACTATCTCGAATCTCGTAAACGCTAGCTGCCGCTCCGGCGATAAAAGTTTACGTGATTGACCGACGCAATGACGAAACTCGCGGTACCGTCGTCACCGGCAGGAACGCTCAGAAAACGCGAGGCACGACCTCAGACGTTTTTAATTATAACTTATGATTTTTTCAAGCGAATTCGGGCGCGCCCTTCCCTTCGAATAACATGAGAATAAATAACGAGTTTTTGTGTTGTCTGTTTGTTTTTAAAATGGCGGGAGGTCCGCGCGACGACACGCGAGCGATCTGCGCCGGCGCGCCTTGCCCATTTGTCATATTTCAGTTTTGAGAAAAAACAAATGACCTACTCTATTTTAACCAGTGTTTGTTTGTTTGTACAACTATTATTGAGGGTTAAAATTATGTTGTGAGATAGCGAACAGATGGAATGTGTACAATTGTATGACTTTTGTTTATTATTTTTACATTTAGGCTTTTGAATAGTTACATAATAAGATATTAATCAATATGAATATATTTATAAAATACATAATTATGTAAGTATATTATATAATCACATTCATATAAAATGACTGAACAGTCATTTACAAAGTAGACAGTGGATGGTGTTTTTGTGTATCCAACAAATTTACGAAACGCGCAGGTGGGAAAACTGTGGGGAGAACGATGCCAGAAATCCAGGCTTTAATACATACGGCAAGCGCATGGCCGCCGTGCGTGGCAGGTGTTAACTCCGACCCAATATACCTATATGCGCCGCCCGGAGTCGTTCGCACAAACGAACCGCCCAAATCTCGCTGTTTGCGCTTTCATTTTACTCGTATAACCGAGCCCACTCCACGAACGAATACGAGGAACGTATTTGAACAAGACACTAAAAGCTCTCAGGTTTTACCATAATTTAAAGCGTGAACGCGCACGAGTGTCTAAGGTGGAATAACTCAATTACCGAAATGCAGGACCGCAACTAGCATTCAATAAGAGAAATAAATTAAATATTTTGACCCATTTCGATTCGTATGGCGCCACGGCCGGCGCCGGCGCGCCCCCGGCTTCTCCCGCGCGGCATCATTAATCCAAAACAAACAAAACTGACCTCTAGTCGGGCGCGGGCGGTTAACGAGATTCACCAACCGCGGGATAAAGCGGTAAATTATCGGAATGCTGACTGGCCGCGCGGTGGTCTGCAACGGCAGCCGCAGGAAAAAAACGTGTAAGAGATGACAGCGGCACAGATGAGTTAGGCTAATTATCCGCGAGCATAAAAATATGTCGGGCGCGCAGAAGAGGCCTGCGCAGCGACAGGGGCGCACGACAGCTATCCGCTTGCGATTGCGAAAAGCGTCCCACTTTTTCCGGTCGTTTTTAATAACCGTGTGGTCGACGACACGAAGCGGGTTGAACGCCAATTATCCGCCATTAATTGCAGAATATTTTCATTTTAATTCGTTCGGACGCGTCGCTCGTTATCGATCGGACTTTCTTTGGGCTGGGCGCGGCCAGGGTTGCCATCCGCTAATGACGAGATGAATACATAATTACGGGCGCAGGGCTCGCGCGGTGGGCCGCCGGCTCTGCGCCCGCGCAGGAAACGTCGGAGGCGCCGAGATCGCGACGACTGTGTAATTTCTTCACTGCTCGTTTCACATTATCGATGACGAAAAAAAATAATTGAAGGGGTACCGTCGTAAAGCAAACAAGCTTATAATAAGGTGTAATTTGTGCTCGGCCATTTAGAGAAATGCACAAATTGCCGTCGAGGCAGCTGTTTGTTTTGTCTATGATGGAGGTCCGGCCCGGGCTCCCAAATTATCCGTTAACAAGCCCCGCGTCAGATTCGGCAGCCCTAATGGGTTTTCGTTAAGTTTTTGTTATTATTTAGAAATTTATGGCAAGTGAGCAACGTGTTTTCCTAATTGTGAGCTCACATTGCGACAGCTGCATCGTTTAATTGACTGTTGGTTTTTGCGATCACAGTTTTTGGAAAATTGATTGATCTGATTACACTACACACAAAGTCGTGGATGATATTATCCTTAAACAATTGAGTTTAACAATTCATTTAGCATAATAAACTAGTGTTTTTATATTATCTTTATGTTGATTAATATTCATCGTTCATCAATCATTAGGTATTGCATAGGTAGGAATATCTAGAAATCCTAGTAGGTATATAATATAGATATATAATTTAATTTAAACGCTAACACAAAAATAGATTCTATCAATTCATCAAAACATTTTGATGAATGTGGCAAGTAAAATAGCTAAAACTCTCCGTGGTAAATAACGGTTTGTTAGAATGCATGGTGCGTGAATTAATGGGTTTCAAGTAAACTTGTCGAACTGGTCAGCAATAACGGAACCGCAAATCAATAAAATCTGAAAATGTCACAACACTTCGATCATACCTATATTATTTAGGGTTATCTACATCCGTGCGATACAAAACCCTTGTACATATGATAACTGCCGTGTTAGTCTGACTGTGACATCTTATCATCTCTGCACATAATGGACGAAACATTAAAATAATGTTCTTTATACTCCAGTGACCCAATCTTACTATAACAAATAGTTGTCTAATACTGTTGCGTGGCGGAGCTGTCACCATACCGATCTGACACGCAGTGGGTTCCGGGTTCGTTCCCCGGCCAGGCAGACATCTGAATGATGAATTTAGAACTGTTCTGGTCTGGGTATTTGTGTCTGGTCTTTGTGTGTGTCCATGGTACCCACGACACAGGAGAGAATCCTAGTATGGGGCTATGAGTGTAGAAAGCGTATTATGTTATGTTATTTGGGGGGCAAATAGTATATAAAAATAATCGTATTTTCGAGGCAAACCAATAGAAAAGTGAATTTTCATGAGTATGCATTATGTTACCTTCGAGTTCTAAGGGATCCTTATACCGTAAGTCCGATTCGCACTTGACCAATTTTCATACTGATTATAGCATATTAAAAACCGAAGAGTCGCGTCAATGACGCATTATTCATTAACTGATTAAAAATTATAAAATAACATACAGAAGATATACTTCTAATTGATGCTGACGATTTGAACCTTGTATCTCTGTAACCAAATCCATTAATAAAGCACTGACTAATTCGGTGAACTATATTGGTACAACTCTTTGTCTTGTAACAAAAAAGCTAAGTAAACTAAGCTAATAGGTTCTAAAAAGGTTCGATAAGGTTGTGTAACTCACACCAGACGTCCTAGATAGGCCCTCAGGGGTGGCAAATGAAGTCAATCACAGATATATTAGTACACCTAAAGTACATCCGGGATGGATCTTATGTATGACCCAAATATCTATTTAAAAGTCGGCAATGTCTGGGCAAAAGGAATACCAATTGCAACCCGTTGCAGTTGGACTGATTACCTGAAGACGACGGGTAATCGCTAGAATCATATGGCTCAGAACTCGTCAGAATGGCTCAGGTTAGTATAGGCCTCTACTAGCCCTACTATACACTCATAGCCCCACATTAGAATTTTCTTCTGTGTCGTGGGTACTAGGGATACACAAAGACGAATACACAAAAACCCAGACCCAGGACAGAATCTAAACTCATCATTCACATGTCTTTCTGGCCGGGGCTCTAACCCGGAACCCACTCTGTGTCATCAACTCCTGATAGACCTACTATGCGCTGCTGCACCCAAATATTATCAGTGCTCTTAGTAGAAGTAAGTACATTATGATTTCTAAATATGATCATTGTTTTTGTTTTCGGCCGTACATTGTACGTTTATCTTCTCGTCATCGGCCCTTGCGTGCAATGTATTCATACTTTACAATGATGGACGAAAACGTAATGATTATTAACTGCGTACTGTTTCTTTTATAAACATAACACACTTACAATATAAAGTATCTACAAAGTAAGAACAGTACAATGTAACGCTGAACGTTCATTAATTGTGCTCATTATTGGGGAATCACGTATCGACCCTTAGAATTCTTGACAAGAAATACCTGTATTGTGTGACTTGTTCGTTGCGTGGAAATTAAATTGTATTGGAACTTGTTAACTTATGTTTTGTTACAATACTGTAGATAACTTACATGTGAAAGAGTGCTATCTAAATATAACAAAATGACGTATGATATTATCTTTTTCACTGTAACTACTGCTCTATCATACTATAGGTATATATTACTTGAAGTAACATTCCTTAACAATTCCTTGAAGTCCTTACTTAGATTTTGGGCTTTCTTATAAAATGACGCTTAGACAAATACCTAGGCATATAGGTAAAACAAATCTATGCACTTTTTTCATTCCGTCGTATTCAAAACAAATAAAGCTATTTACAATAAAATATAACCTGTACTTTTGCTGAACTCTATTCATCTTTCCGGTACGAGTGATTAATAAATTCAATAAGAATTTATTAATCACTCGTTCGTACCTATTTGTAGTATAGATTGCAGTAAAACTAAATTATGAGTAATAAACATGCCGTGCCATTCCATGTTATTCTTAAATCCAAGTATGTACCAATTCAAAATTGGTAGCGTCGTAGATCATGGTCTAAACCCTTTTTACTCTGCTATGTACAGGATAAAAATGAATCGATACAGAGAAATAAGGTTTACTGCTTGCCCATAGCAGTGGTTGATAACCGACCGCAGATCATTAAAAGTAAATAAAATTTAAGCCGGAGTGTAACAGTAATATTTCTAATTTTCAATAAATAACATATCATTATTGATAATATACATAATTTAAAAACAGTTTTTCTACTACAATGCGTATATAAATATGCAATAAAATGACCCATTGTACATAAAATGGAAATTGACTACCCAGTATTAATAACGCAGTTTTTACTTAGACATCTGACATTTTTAACTTTATGTGTGCTTTTTTGTCAGTATTGTAATAAATTAATATTTTAATTAGTTTTAATAATTCAATACTCTTAGTATGCATATCTCTGCAATCCTTCTCTACACGAACTTTAACTATGCCAAGTTTCACATTTTCATGCGTGAAGTAGGCTATTAAAGATATCGGAATTCGCGCTTTACGTATTAATACAAATATGTAGAAGAAGATATGTGAATAGTACCTAGTAGTAGAATACGTACCTTCCCCCCTTAGTGATGATCATCTCGGTGCCGATGTCATGGAAACGCCGCCATAAATCTCCGTTGAGGAGTCGCGCCTCGCAGGCCGGCGGCTCAGCTTCCGCGCCTACGCGATGTTCTGTAATACGCAATAAAGATTAGTCAAAGTAAAGTAAAGATCAACTGCTTCGAAATATTTTTAAATGTATAAAATATGGTAAGTTTAGTTTAGGTAACACTCTACTTCTTGGTTTTCAAAGTTAAATAATTTTGAGAGATTTCATATGTCATATTTATTCCACCTATTTGTATCATGAGTATTTCATAGTATAATCTTTCTTTTTCTAAGTTTCTATTGTCCGTTATATATTTAATATAATAATTAAAATTATTTTGTAGTTAGTTAGATACAGATATAAACTATTAATGTAATTAAATTGTTATTGTCAATCGTTCACAAAGCAATTATTCATAATGTTTTTTAAATTCTATTCTTACTATGTATCAATATGTATTCGCATGTCAGTTCTTTTACTTTCAAATATGTCAACAATTAGTGCCTAACATAGAAGGTGTTGAACGTACATAATGGCAAGACAATGATAGGGCGATGGGGTACAAAGTATGAACCGGGAACCACGTACGTAGCCACGTAATCATAATGAAACGGTGCGTTTGATCGAGCCCGCGTCTCTGGCCAGATAAAAACGTAGGAAGCAATAAAATACCAATATTAATCGGCTGGCGAATCGGCTCGCCGGCTGTTGACCGCTCCAAACGACACCCGACTCGAAAACTGTGACTTCATTCGCCGATTGCAGATTTGATACGGTTATGTCCTAAACATCGCTTACCTCATTTTATTGGATGCGAAAATTCAATCAAATCAAATTGGTTTTATAGTGGACAAGTACAAAGGATGTTTGCAATATTTCCGCCACAGAAAGATGTAAGTACTATTAGTAATCGCAGACTCATTTGTAACATATAGGTACAATTATATTTAGTTGTACAACCTCATCAAACTTAATCACTATAGTGTATATAGTATATTATATGTATATTAATATATACGAGTAGGTTTAATATTAGACATTTACCTAACTAAATTCGAAACATTAATACTGTACATAAAGGTTGTATTAAATTAAAAAAAAAAATGATCTGTAGTTAAAATGATACCACTTATTTTGCACTTTTTTCTTCACAATAACATTAAAACAATTAGTCAACAACAGCGTATGTATAACAGACGATTACCTATTTATAAATAAAATTAAAAAAATAAATAATAAAATAAAATACTTAGTATTCCTTTTTAACGTAAAGTTTAACGTTAAATAAGATCCTAATTAAACGATAAAATCAGACAAAATAAGTAGGTACAATGGCAATGGTATGTTTCTATGCGATATTTAATTTTAGATCGCGATTTTGTATCTTGATTAATAAGTCACAGATAGGTATCTAAAACTTTGATAGATACATATTAAAATCAATAAGGCTTAAAACAACTTCCGGAAGATCTAAAAGATAAGATCAAAATGTTCAAGTACAGGAAGAAAGTCACAAATCAATTTAATAAAGATTATTTCACAAGTATTCAATTG
>DWNE01010674.1:0-10214 GCA_018249875.1 Cecropterus toxeus
GAGCGGGGCATGAGACGGGACCGGGGAGGGAGACCGCATTCCTCCCGTTCGTCTAGTTAGCTTGGTCGACTAGTATACGTAAAATTCGTATAAATATTACTTAATGCGTTTGCGGCACACTCGCAGCAAGCAAATCAAAGACATATATTTATCATCAGACTTTACCCATTATTAAGTCTATGGTAAAGTGTGAGAATTTCGTCAATTATCACGTGTACGCTAATTTGATTTTTAAAGTTTCGCAGCCTTTTGACTTATCTATGTGTTACGTAAATATAAATGAACCGTACCGTTGGGTGCAGAGCCCTGGGAGCGCAGAGCTGACTGACAACATTCGAGGCGACCGCTACAATAGTAATTGTTGGGCTCACGTGCGACGTAGTTACCGGCGACGCTCTACGGGTGTTTTAATGCAAGGCTATTTTAATTTTTCTATTCATACCCGACTGCGTCAGGTGGATAATGTTTTTCGAGCGCACGTATGTATGTTTGTATGTATATCTATTTCTTTGCTACGCGCTACAGCCAGGCTTGACGGATTGTAACGTATGACTTAACATCAGAATCGTCTCAGTTTGGTGGATGGCATAGGCTATATATTTAAAAAATGGTGCCTAGAAATGCGTTTAAAAGAGGGGGGAGGGACGACTTTTTATTATCGCGACAATATGGGTATCAAATGAAAGCTAGTAAATAGACCATTTTGAAAATATAAATATTAAAGTTCTTTTACTTGACTATTTTATCGAAGACTCATATAAAGCGTTAAATTAGATATATCATAATGAACAAATAAATCGTTTAACGTAGTCGGGTTTTTGTGTTCATTTTTTACCATTGTTTTATAGTTATGTAACACACGAAGCTAATGGTCGTGTAGTCCAATTGATACTATGTCATCGCCAATGCCACTAAAAAATTTGAAAACGATTGCAAATACAAATCCATAAAATAATGAAATAGTTGATATGCCTTGTGTAAGTTAGTCTACTTTACCACAAAATATCTTACTAATATTATAAATGCGAAAGACAGTGTCGATGTATGTGTTTGTTTCTCTTTCACAAAAACTCGTGGTAGGATTTTGCTAAAATTTTAGTTATATTTAAAGAAGCTGTAATAAACGCATACAATACATAGCGCTATTCCTATTTGGTGTTTTTTATACATGTGCATGGATGGCTATTTATCTGTAATAAAAAAAAGTATATATGAAGTTAAAATTATCACATAGTTAAGAAAATGAAGATATTATTATTATACAGACCTAAGACAAATTTAATAAAGTTAGGTATTATAACAGCCCATAAAACAATTAACGTTTCTCAGTTCAGAATGATCTTTCGTAGTTAACGTAGTTTAGGCAACACAATCTACTCACTTAGCTCTAAAATTCGGGATAAGCTAATTTCATTACGACCAAACTAGTTCATCCTAAGCATACTTAAGTTCATCAATTTGGCCTAGAAAAGTAATTCAATCACACGATCCTCAAAATTAGTCTTTGACAGTCTAAGCGCCTCTTACCCTGAAACGTGAAGTAGATTTTATGCATCGTATAATTATGATGCAGCGATGTTGGGACAATAAAGGTATTTATTTGAAAATTATGGTATTATGATAATATGATTTAAACAAATATATAGCAATTATGTTATGGTTCTTCTGTTTATGAAACTAGCTTCCAACCAGCTCGTATTATATTGTGCTGTAGTAGCCGATACACTAAGTAAACAGCAGTGGCACTAACTAAACTCTTCAAACAAAAATCCAAAGCAGACGCTTCGGAGTAGTGATTTAAACGGTCTAAGGGAAGGAACGCAAGGCATTCCAACTTAATTCTCGGGAGTGGTGACGCTTACGTGATCGACCTCCAGGATGACTCTAGTTTTATTGGCAGTTGATTTACAAAAAAATAAAGAAACACTATTTTGTATTATAAATATTAGTTGCAATACGATACCTATTTCAAGCACACATTTTTCCGGCTGAATAAAATTCCAATTATTTTTAAATATTAGCTTCCGTTTTGAACTGTAAGCAAATAAACGATGAATTTCAGGAACAAACGTCACGCTCCCGGCCGCCGCCGCCCGGTACCGCTCGCGGCACGGGAGCTGCGCCGTGACGTTGATTGAACAACTTTTATGAACCAACTAAAACTTATTTTGCAATCGTAGGCCCGCTTTCAGAACTCACGAATAGAACAAATTTAAAGTATTCCTTTTCCCATTTAGTTCGCTCGAAAAACACGACATGTTTTAGATTCTTAAAGAAATAAATAGCTACTGAAGTATTTTTCAATTATATTCATCGGTGACTAATTTGTTCGCGCGGCTCCGCTTGCGCCTGCCACGATTAACACGATAATGAGTATCCTATGTATTAATCCAAGTCATAAACGTGTGTGTGCGCGATTTCAGCGAAATCCCACTAGTATTTCTTGCGTAAAAGAGTCACAAACATACCTACATCTTCACAAATTTTCGCTTTCATATTGTTAGTAGTAGTAGTAGTAAGTAGTGAGATAACCAATCCAAGGTCGATTCTCGAATCGTATCAGCGAACAAATCCACGAATTGGAGTTAGTTTCACAAAAAGTAGTGTCAGAATGGAAGAGCCATTTGAGTGTAGTGATTTATCGTCTGCTTTGGCGATTCAATCCCGATAGCGGGGTTTTTGTGCGGGCCGGCTGATCGATCATTGATCGGCCCTGGATTACGTACGTAATGTATTTAGAGGGAAATCTGTAAGTTGATTGGGTCGGCTCTGCCGGACGCGCTGCAGCCCGCCGGCCGGGCTCATGTAATGTAATGTGTGTAACCTACATGTTACGTGTTCTGTCGTATCATCCTCTTTACTTTAGCTTATTGTAAAGAATTTTGGATCAACATAATATACTTTATTTCCTTGGCTTTGATTTTATTAAAAATTAAAACAACGTCCATTAAACTGGAAAATTACTGAAGAATTACCAAGTTATATTTATTGTTTTTTGTTATTTTTCATTGGGCTACATCTCGAATAAAAAAGGGTAGGTTAATTTTTTGGAGCACAAAAAATACAGTCAACACAAATAGCTGTGTCGATAGACGTGACATAATTTGCCTTGTCACTAAAAATTACCATACATTCTCCGTGGCCCGCTACGTTCGTAGCGTGGAAATAGTCGGGACTCCGTTGCTAACCAAATTTAAATCCAGATCCGATGGAAATAATCTTGCACTAACGATTTTTGTTATTTCCGAACACCGCCCAAACACGTATGCTGCCGTAACGGTAGTTTTGTATGAAGAGATAATTTTCGGGCCGAAGTGATAACAATGCAGGAGGGTGTGAATGACCCGAATAAAGTCTTCACTTGGGTAAACAACTTACGAGTGGCCCCACTTCTCTCGATCCAAGATACACAAAGGATAATTAAGGTTTGTAACTTAGTAAATGAGCATTCTGTTTACTCCGTATCTGAGCCTGTTCACTGTTATTTAATAAAATAGTCATAATACATAAATTTTCTGTAGAACGAAACGAATTCACGCTTTATCATTTTGATAATAAGAAGTGCTCGCTTCGTAGAAATAATTTACATAAATAAACGTGAATACAATATGATAGGTATAGGAAGCTCCTGTTTGCTATGAACATCTAAATATTTTAGACGGGATGAACGAGCTCCCCAAATTCAAGTGATCGTAAGAAAAAAATAACTATTATTAGAAACAGTATTACAAAATGTATGTACAATCTTCATAAGATGAAGCCCATAGAGCTTGTAACTATATTTACTACAATCATAATATATATTAAAATTAAAGACGTATATATATAAACAAAGATACTATAAGAAACAGATGTCCATGGGCGGCAGTTTCACTTACCTTACGGTGGGCTGCATGCTATTTTGCTGCTTCAATCTGATAAAATAAGATGCTGCAGGTCTGATTATGGAAGATTTTTCTGTAATAATTGTTTACCTCCACCTGAAGCTCTTTACAATATAGTTATAATATAATATTATAATTTCTATTCTTATGTATTTTATGACTTGAGAACTTATTTTCCGCTTTTCATTCCAAGGAATTTTCCAATTTTCAAAGGTTTTTTGCTTTTATAATAATAGCTTCTTTAATAAACCGCTTTTAGAAGTTTGCGTCAAATTCAATCAAGAATAATCCTTCATTCTGACGCAGTCGGGTAAAAAGTTGCTAATTATCAAATTAAAGTAATTTAATTTATAAAAAAAGGTTTAATTCCGACAGACAGTTCTTGGTAATCATTTTACATACAATTTCTTTAACACCATTGGTATTTCCGACCTACCTAACAAAGACATCATAGAAATATTGAAGCATTTTCCTTTTTCCTTAAAACTATTTTCCTGCTCATTTCAATATATATAAATTCAGAAGTGAAGTCAATTACTTATCTTTATTACAGTTTGGATGAATGGTGTTTTTAGCGCTACCTCGAAACTTTCAAAGTTATGATTCCCAACTTGGTTTTTAAACGGTGTTTCGTGCCAGCATTCTGTTTGTTCGCAGCCCATAGTGGCGAGTAATGGGGGTGGATGGTGGGCAACGTCATGTTACCAAGATTAGTGGTTTCATCTACATATTAAATTGCATTATTCCTGTAACACCGACCAACTCTTGCCTTGCACTGTTTTAAATTTGAATAAATTCTCGCCCGCTACAATCATAACAGCTTTTAAGGCGTTCGTGCTCACAATCTGATTTTTCATTTTAATTTGAAATACAGTTTGAACCCGTTATCGAGTGAGTAAACTTTATACTGTGGAATAAATTGTTGCTCTTTTAAAAAGGTTTTTGTCATCAGCTTGTAGTGAAATACAATGGAGTTTTTTGAATGTTATTTTTATCTTGATACCTGTAATTAATTTGATATGTTACTTTATGTTAATCCGTTTATTTCTTCTAACCTTCAACTTACAAGAAAGGGGCTTTACTGTATTTTAATAATGTTCGTAGATGTTCTATTGTGTGTATGGTGAAGTGTATTCCCATGAATCAAGTACGGAGTCGTAGGGAAAAACCAGGAAGGACAGTTAAAAGAGAAATACTTTTTGTTTTGTTTTTTTTTTTAATAAGACGGCGTTCAATTCCGTATTTCATGAATGATGCTAGTTTAGACGAGGTACGCTTAGGATAGCTTAGCTTATATATATGGACTTCTAAAGCAAGGGTCTGGCTGGTGATAAATGAGATGACGATTAAAAAAAAAGGTATTTAACAAATGTTTTTAATTAATCAAGCAATCAAAATCAATCAATATAATTCCTACATTATATCTGGTTGTAATTTTTTTTGACCGTTTTTATGACCTACTGCTGGGTCTTCCCACAGGTAGGCTAGAAATGTAATATGAACCTTATTATTCTATATTAAACATTTAAAATTAACTTGAAAGAGTGTGACAGCCAGTCTAGTCTAGCGTAGCCTACGAGCGGACATGTAACAATACACCGACCGGCGCCGCGCGGACTGTCGGCAAGTTCAAGACCGCTCTCCCCTCCCTCTCCCCCGCTCCTCGCTACTCGCTGCATATGACCCGTGCATGTGCAGGACCTAGCATGGTGCAACGTAGTCTATGCACTTGTGATTATCTTCTATTAATCGAGAAAAGACAGCGCCTAAATCATATCGAGATACCAAAATAAAGTACTTGATGAAAATTGAATACGATATAAACAAACAAAACTTTGATTCATACAACACTGCTTTAAACAAATGTTTATATATTATTAAACAAAGGAGGAGGCTTACAACTATAAGGAATTTCAGAATAAAAGACCAAAGAGGACCTTAGGAGGAGAGACTTAAGCATAGAAAACTGTAACTGAAACGGCTGAAACGCAAGAAGCTAAGGCCTTAAGAACAGTAAAAAAATCTAAGCATAAAAACAATTTAGATGCGTGCTAATTAATAAAGTGAGACTTAAAGGCACTGAGCCAAAGCCATAAAAAACATTTTTAAAGAAAAAAAAATATAGATACAATTTCATTGTTTATTGGTATATTAGTATTTATCTATGGTTTATTATTTCACGTTGTGCTCTTACACTCGATATACTGATGTGTTCATGAATTTCGAACACTATGTAATTAAAAAAGTTCCGCT
Source organism: Cecropterus toxeus (assembly GCA_018249875.1). Taxonomy (NCBI): domain Eukaryota; kingdom Metazoa; phylum Arthropoda; class Insecta; order Lepidoptera; family Hesperiidae; genus Cecropterus; species Cecropterus toxeus. The sequence goes on from DWNE01010674.1 coordinate 6,138, forward strand.
ACGAGAACCATTTGAAAATTCCGTAGATATTTCGTAGTCACAGGTAACTCTGGCAGAATTTGAACACGCTAATGTGTGGGTAAGTCTCTGTTAGTCGATAGGTTATATTCTAGTAGGGTAACATCGCTTTTACGATAACATTCGACTCCAGTTTTAATAATCACTTGGCCATTTAGTTCTTTAAAATATTTCTGTATACAAAGGTGTAGTACCAACACACCTCACGGTGAAAACCTGAGGAGATCGAACTCAAAATTTCGGAAAAAATAGTTTATAGTGAAATAGTTTATCGTGTACCGAATTTCAAAATTGACGAATTCGTGTTAGAAAAGGACAAGCACCACCCTTTAATAACCTTTAACCACGTGCTTTAAGAAAAACCCCAAAATGCAACTTTGTTATTTCTACAAAATGCAAATTTACTCTCACCGTACAATATACGTTTGGCACTTACGGTAGCCTTGTATCTTGGTAAGTAGGTAGCCTTGTAACTTGTAATTTTGGAGGGTCAATTTTGGACAATGACCCTTTAGCCGCGCTATAGATTTTGGATCACAAGTGACTTGCCTTATATAACGATTACTCACTGTTATAGCTATAGTACAAGTCATGAGCGGTTATTATAAGTGACGCCGTGACACCCGTGACGGATTGCCCAGTTCACGTTCCTCGAGAACATAATAAGAATGTTATGTCATTTCTCTACAGATGTATTATGTCGTAGGTATGCTATTTATATTGAATGTTATTGAAATATGTATCTACTTACGTAGAGGTACATTCTTTAATTACATTTGGGGATGGGAGGGGGTCGAGCCAAGTCCCACTCAATCTTATATAAAAGAGGTGGGGGATCTTTTTCTATTGTAATGCCTAACTTCTTTATATCAACATATTAGCACAATAGTGTACCTACTTGTGAAATATACAAGAATTTTGAACGATATTGTTATATCTATTAAATGCGTTGGTGGTGCCTTGTCTTACTGGCGTTGTAAATTTTAATAGTCGATAGGGGGGCAATTATGAATAAGCTTTAAATAACCTATGTGTTGTTTTGTTGCAGGTATGGGTGGTGAGGCGTGCGCATGCGCACCGGCGCCCACGCGGCCGCCAGCGCCAGAGCCCGACCAGCTCTACGACCACCACTCATCCGAAGAGGAGCTAGAGGTAACTACTTAACTTTGAATAAACTTAATTTACTTTTATATTTATATTTGATCCCAAGATATTTGAAAAACTAAAGTAGTAATTGTAACTCCACAATCTGGAACTCGTTTTATCTGTATATGTTTAACATTAATGTGTATCTGATGTTATGGATCATGAAATATGGACTTCCTTAATATACTGGAATGATGCTATTTTCAATGGCATAGAGTAGGTACAGATGTATTGCCATGTCCATTATAGTACCGATATAGAATACGTATTCGTGTGTAAATATGTTTTATAAATCATGTGTTAATTTGTGAAACATCAATTTTGTGTATGTAACGAAAAATAGCGTGCAGTCCAATTCGAATAAAGTTAACAACTAATTGTCATTGAAATAAATACTCCCAGGACTATTTCTTAGTAGTCCTTTTAAAATGAAATTTATATCCGTATGGTTGGATATACCACGCTACTTTGACCCTTCTATTTTCCTTCATTACTATCTGACAACAGTATTATTGCTTTGCCTTTGGCTTTTGAGTCTTGTTGCTAACATTCATTCATTGCTAATACTACTACTTAAATTTAATTGGCTATATTGTTTCCCTTACTTACACTTCTTAAATGATACCTTTAAACATCTTCATTATAATTACAAAATATTATTTTTACTCTACTCCTGCATCTCTTTTTCTACTCTATTAAAATTTAGATATGATCATATCTTGAAATATCTTATGGCATTTTAATGAATACCATAAAGTTTTACGTCAATCGGATCTTTCTGGAATGGCTTTGAGTATTGTTTACAAAGAAGTCCGAAATCCGAAAGCCATCCAAAACATAACTCACGCTAACGCTGCGCCCAATTTAGCGCAGTCGTCACAAGTCTAGATTTTTCAGACGCTAGATCGCTTTACGCGTAATGGAAGAACTAACAGTAATATCTCGCACTAAAAATATTCGATCGACATATTTATTTTGGAGTGTATCTGTTTATATATTTTAAGTCGTTAGGTGTTTTATTTAGGTCTAGCTCTGTTCAAGTCATACAACTAAATATACGCTTGAATAGGTTTGAGATTCCGTTGTACTGGATATAATCAATATTGTTAAATTTGCTAAATCTGATGGAAACCAAACTACATATAATTATAGAAATATATTACCACAGGGAAGTTACATTTTTGCATTTTGATACGAAATCATCACTTTTTCATTAGCTGTACGATATAAAGAAAACGAAGACGTTCTTAAGAGTAGGTTAAAGTATTTTTTGAAATATGAGTTCGGTCCCTTTGCTGCGCGATATATTCAAAGAATCGTATCCAGGGAACTATGCATATGAAGCCGCTTCACACTAGTTGGACTTCATGCTCATACGCTACTTAATTTTAATCCACGTGTATAAAAAGTATAAAAACGCCATATAGGTATATTAAAGTAACCGTACATAACATGTGTACATTATACATTGCTTCGTAGGCAAGACGCAGCGTAATCCTTGAACTATGAATACAAGCATTGTATATCGCTCATGGCGTAATCCTTAAAACAATTTATCCGTCGCTAGTGCGTAGTCTGCGGCTTTTCCGGCTAAGCATATAATCTTTTTACAGCTCGGCTTAAGAGCTGCTATATAGCTGAGTGTAACGACGTGTTAATACGGTATAACCTTAACGCGCTTATAAGTAAAAAATATGGCGGCTCAAGTACGCAGATAATACCTTCGACCCTTATTAAACAGTACTAGCTGTTGCCTGCGACATTCGCATAGAATGTAACACAACATAGTACAAAAATTTAACCCTTTAGGAGTGAATTTTCCAATATACCCTTCTTAGTGATCACGAAGACTATATAAATATACGTTCAACAAAATTTTACTATTTTAGGTTAAATTGTTTCGACTGAGTGCTGATCTTTAGGTTTGTCAGACAGACACCTTCCCATTTCATATATAGAACAGATATAAGATGCAGATGACATGCAGTTGTCGCATTTCTACGTTTGAGTTATGAAAAAAATATGATTACGGATCAAGAATGCTGAAAAAGGGCTTTAGTTTATTCTGTTTTGGTCTAGTCAGCAGTAAACAGTTAAATGTTACGTATATTTATCTGTTTATGCTGCTGTTTAAATACACGGAACAATAACAACATTTCCTAAAATACGCCATTTTGTATTTAAAAAAAATTAAGTTTCAAGCTAGAATGCACAATATTTAAAAATGTACTGAGGAAATTACTGCCCATTATTACGCTGGAAAGTAATTCCAAAAAGCCATGTACCTACATTGTAATACTCGTCGGGGGCTTCACAAAAAGTATTTCACCTATACATTACATGCTTCGATCACGACGTAATTGTGCAGCTGAATAAAATTTAATTCAATAGCGAAATACCTTTGAGGGTGCGCGGAGGGCGGTGGCTTTGGTAAGGATTTCAGTAACAATTCCCGAGAACTGCTGATTCCGGGCCCGGTAATTGGTCTCCTGCGTCGTTTTCCGATACAAAGTGTTTTGTGAGTCGGCTCCCTAAAGCTGCTGAACACGTGTAAACTCTAATAATTCAATAGACGTGTTGTTACATTCGTATTTGTAACGAGAAAGTCATTTTTAAGAATTAAATTATATTTAACTAGCTGTGTCACGCGGTTTCACCCGCTGCTATATAAGAAAAAACAAACAAATGTATATGTTATATAGCCTATAGCCTTCCTCAATAAATGTACTATTCAACACAAAAATAATTTTTCAATTGGAACCAGTAGTTCCCCAGATAAGCGAGTTCAAACAAACAAACTCTACTGCTTTATAATATTACTAGCTGAACCCGCGGCTTCACCCGCGTTTAAAAAAAAAGTAATGTGACATACATATAACCGAACGTTTTTCGACTCAAGCAACGACTCCACAA
>DWNE01010675.1:0-10214 GCA_018249875.1 Cecropterus toxeus
TTTTATGCAATCTTTTTTTACTTTTGTGAGAAATCTTACCCTCCTTAAGGGCCCCAAGTCAATTTTTATATGGGGCCCCGCCGAGGCATGCTACGCCACTGGTATGTCGTATATGTATGTATGTTGTAACGTTGTTAAATTATTAGTGCGTAGATTGATGTAACTTTTTAACCGACTTCCCAAAGGAAGAGAGGTTATCTATTCGTTACGTATTTTTTTCTTTATGTATGTTCAGGCATAACTCCCCGATGCCGCTACGCCCGTATGCGGTTAGTTTCACAGGGGGTCCCATTTTATGGAAATAAATAAATAATAAAAAAAAAACAAATAAATTAAATTTAAACAATAAAAAATATAAATAAATAAAAAAAATTCAGCAGTTTTCGCGGATAATTGGAAAAAACCCGATTTCTTATAATCTTAAATGACTCGGGTGTTCCTAAACAGATTATTACAATTTTTTTAATTTAATTATTGAGATATTTCATTACGGAAGTTTCTTTCTTGGACATATGTAGGTGGAATCCGATGCTAAACTCTTCAAGTTATGGGGTGGAAACCACCACCACTCCTCCTGGTTTTTAGATAATTTCGGATAACTCAGGTTCGACGAACCCGATTCTCATGAAACTTGAATCAATCATGAGGTACGTAGAATGAAATACTATGATGGAAAATTTGACCTTCAACTCCTCAACCCTGATGATGCAGGGGAGTTTAAAGCCCAAGCCATAGAAATTAGCCACTTGGTGCTTACGGATATGTAATAAGATTACTAGGCAATAATATATGATGAAAATTTTGACCTTCAACTCCTCAACCCTGAAGATGCAGGGGTACCCAAACCCGAAACCATAGAAGTTAGCCATTTGGTGCTTACGGGTATGTAATATGATTACCAAGCAAAAATATATGATGTAAATTTTGACCTTCAACTCCTCAATCCTGATGATGCAAGGGTACTGCAGGCCTAAACCGTAAATGTTAGCCATTTGGTGCTTCTGGATATAGCATAAGATTGATAAGCAGAGATATGAGACGTCAAATTGGACCTTCAATTCTTCAACCCTGATGATGTAGGGGTTCTAAATGCCTAAATCACAGCAGCTGACCACTTGTCGCCCTAGATATGTAATAAGGTTACTCAGACGTTTTATATGGGATGGATTAGGTTAGGTTGGAACTTGGAACATAAAAGAAAATATAAAAGTAAGCGAGCAGGTAGCGGCAGCGCCCTGCGAGCGGCTGCGCCTAGTTCATATAAATTCAGATCTAATCTTTATTTACCTTAACACAATTTATAAAAATGTTATGGCTTAGGCTAAGGTTTTGGTTAAATTTTACATATTGAAGGTTAAATCACAGTGCGTATTTATATTTGATTTTATGTTTTCGTCACATCACTAAAAAGAGTGATTTTTTTAACAAAAAATATAACCGAGTTCTATGCCACAAAAAAGTAAAATATAATTTAAATATATATTGGTTTAGTACATAAACAGTACATAGTACATAGTTCTGAAGTTGGCGCTCATATACTCGTAGAACATAGTTCCGTCGACATGATTTACCGAAGTGTGTTGAGCGCCGACTTCGCGACTATGTACTATGTACTGTTTATGTACTAAACCAATATATATTAGAATTATTTTTCACTTTTTTGTGCCATGGAAGTCGGTTACATTTTTTTTGTTATTTTTTTTTAAGTTTTCAATTCTATCGGCTGTCTTCATGAGTGACTTTTTTATTTACTTGAAGGATACTGTACCGTAGGTGCTGTGCACATACACAAATACCCAGCAGAAATCATAATTCAGTCATTGGATGTCTGGTTGGGATTCGAACCCGGAACTTTCTGAACATCAGACCGGTACTAGTATTACGCCATGCAAGTCGTCAACGTACAGATTAATTTCACAAGCAACGAATATAAATTTCTGTATAAAAACGTTATATTAACTGCAGTTTAATGCCACGTAGAGTTACCTCAGCAGTGCCTGGCCTACCGCTGGTCGCCGGCGAACGCAAATGTAATCATTATTACTTTTCTATTCAACGGCTCTACCAATTTTGAAAATGAAATTAAAAGTAGGTGATAAAAATAGCACGCATATAATATACATATACATACTGATGTACAACGGAGAGTGATAGCTTAAAGGTTGAAACTCGGCCTCTCAATCAAGAGTCCGAGATTCAATTCGCAGGCAGACACCACTTATTTTTTTCTATAATGATGAACATTTCAGAAATTAATAAACGGCGAAGAAAAACATTTTAAGGAAACATATACACTTAAAAGTGCCCAAAAAAAAGTTCTCAAAGGTGTGTGAAGTCTACCAATTCGCATTTGGCCAGCGCGGTGGGCTATGACCTAAAACTCTCTCATTCTGACGGAAAACCCGTGCCCAGCAGTGGAACAATAACGGGTTGACGACATATACAATAACACAACGGTAGTAATAGAGAGCATAGACTATAGGATATTTTAAATTTTGTGGAGCAAACAAACATGTTGTATTTCAAAACAGCTTAATGGTGATTGGTTTTGTTTTTAAGTAATTTACAAGAGTTATCGTACTCAATACGTTTACCAATAAAATTTAAATAAGTAGTATACATAGAAGATATTATTCATTAACACATAAGAAATAGTAGTAACCACTTTATTTACGAGGATACTAAACAAAAAAAAATAACAATTTAAGACTGGTTTTTGTGGTTTGCTATTAATATTACCGTTATTATGATTCTATTATTTATATTTATTTATGTATTTTAAAGTGGCGGATATGGTAGGAACAGAGTTGTTTCTAAAACGCTATGATATGGGACTTTTTAATAATGTATTGTACTTGTAATGTAATGCAATGAGCTCTATTAATACAATATCCAGTTCCCTAGTGTTACAAATATTTATAAGAGGATAGTGACTATTTCCCTTATGTTATATCTTATCCATAGTTCTGAGTACAGTAAACGCCATATGATAGCGGTTCGCAATATGGCGTAATGGCGTTTACTAATATTGCTATTTTCATTTAAATATTAATTTCTATTATTTTTATTGAAAGTAAACTTATTCCTAATGCCTTCCTCGATAAATTTACTATTCTACTAACTACTAACACAAAAATAAATTTTCAATTCGAAGCAGTAGTTCCTGAGATTAACGCGTTCAACCAAACAAACTCCACTGCTTTATAATATTAGTATAGATGAAAACAGTGATTTAAAACTGTCAATCAAGTGGCTCACTGATCATGTTCAGGATACTGTTGAATCTCTTCTGGACATGCGGTATGATAGAGTGGCATCTTAGCCGTAAATTTTAAGATAATATAATTATTCAGATCAATTCCCAGCCCTAGTTGTAGTGTGACAGAGTTGCTCAACATTCAAACGCCTGAAGTTGCCTGTCGAAATGCAATGTTAATCAACAACGATTACAATGTCTCTGAAGAGCGTTCGACCGTGACGCGGAGGCTGTGGGCCGATCGATTTCATTTCGGCACTCTGACTAATGTGCATTGTGTACATCAGTGTTTCTCAAAGTAGGTACACCAGAAATTATTCGTGGGGAATACAAATATATAATTGTTAGTGACTGCTCAGCTTATTTTGTATGACTTAATTAGATAACGAGCACGTAGTCCACGTGATGATATATGACCATTACCACCCGAAGACGATCTATATACGACGATAAAGAAAATCTACAAGCGACTTCATATAAAACAAGTTTTATCTAATGTTCACGCTAAAAATAGATGTGGCGGTGGTAAGTATATGTACGGTCGAACCATATTTCGATCCAAATCGAAACATTCCTCCTAGAATCGACAATATGCGGCATCAAACAAGACCAACCATCCGTCATATTAACATTTTTAACTTTATTTCCTGTTTAAACCCCATTTTTTCTACTAATAACCAGAATTTTAACATGACTCGCATATAATTTGCAACATACGAAGCTCGCGGAGTTGTAAACCTGTTAGAGCTTTTATTTTGTTCTGTGGTTTTCCCATTAAGCGGATAAAGCTACTCAAGACAACTGTGCAACATGAGGATAATGTCTACACATTTTCCTCATGTTGCACAGTTGTCCATGGAGCAATCTGAACTAAAACTTTGATATTTTTGGATCGTGAAAGTATGAATAGGATGCACTTGAAATTTTGTGACAACAGTCAGGTCAATGTCAGGATAAATAGTTTGCCTCAAGTACCGGATACTTCAACATCTCCGTGTTATGCATTTTAAGAAGTTCCTGATCCTTTAACAATTTTCTTTTGTCCAATTTTCCTTCTTCCGCTTTAGAAGTAAATAAATATAATCTAAGCATTTACTATTCAAATTGAAAATTTTATCTTACATTATTTTTCACCAGAGAAGGAAAGCACCGATACAGATATTTAATTGCTCTTAACATTTAATAATAATTCGACTAAAAACTTTTCAGAACTTATTTCATGCACAGCACAACATTATGTATTTTATCCTTAAATTCCGAATACTACCGAGTAGGCCTTTAATCAGAAATTATGACATTGCCTTAAATACTCATACTTAATACTGGCACATAATCTCAAAAACAACGAATGATGAAATATATTTAATGTAATTATTAACGTCACATAACATTTAAAAATACGTAGACGCGAATCGACTATATTAAAACACGTAATTTAAAATAAATGTTAGACAGGTAATAAATATTAGGTAGTTTACAGAATATTTTCTAAAAGCATATAAAGCACTTGTGTAATAACTGTATTCTGAACAGAACTATCGTATTCAGTATTTAGTATAGTAATTTATAGTCTCCTACATTACGTCAATAAGCAATCAAGCAACCATTACCTTGCGAATTTATGTCAAGAGACTTGCAATAAATAGAACTATTATAAAATATTTATTTAATTACGGCATTAAAGATACAAATATAGGTTCAGGGCGACTCAATGGTCAACGCTACTTTCTGTAGTTAGGCAACCGGACAGAGGTTCCAGTTTCTCTCACATTTAGTATATTGTAATATTGAAATAGTTTGTTATTCGTTATTTTTTAACTGCATGCGTAAAAGTAACAGTAAGCATACGATGGAACAGTTCCTTTATGCTTACTGTTATTTTGTTGAAGACCTGCTCTTTAAATAGAAACATCAACGACGTAAACTTCCGTAATCGGATAAAATCTACTTGACTATCTTCAAAGGATGTGGTGAGATAAATATCATGTAGAGGCATTTTAACTCGTCTTCAGAGGCTGTATCCCTAATGTTGCTGTTATATTATTTAAAGTTGGATGGCCATGATTTGCCATCATTTCATATAAAACAACGTAAGGGAATAACGTAATCTAAGTTCGTCTAAAACCCCTGGATTTTTCCAAAAATTTTAAATTTTTCTGATCTCTTTCTATGAGCTTCATGACCTAATGACTTCTTGACCATGAGGCATGAAATTAGACCTTGTATTTCTAATACGTTAAAAGTCGTGGTAAAGTTTACGAAATGTTAAAATGTGACATTTCCAAAACGTATTCGCCATAGTCACCTTGTGCATCACATGGCATTATATGAAATTAATAGTTTTTCTTTGATTTTAATAGCAAATGAGCATGTACTCTAACTGATGAGAAGTACGCACTGCCGCCCATGGAAACCAACTCCATATAGAACAGATGTTCAATCTGAAGCCGATTACGTACATATAAGTTGCCACTTCAGCGGACTAAGTTGGTTGCCTCATATATACTCGTAAGTCAGCCGGCATCTACGCTCTTAGACTAAAACACTAAAAATACTTCTATATATATATATATATATATATGATGGCGGTACCTACCTGGTGAATAGGTATTTTACTGCTTTACAAAAGCAATACGTCAATAATGAAGACCAGATAAGGATGAACAATCTTTTGACTTTTCAAACGCTTTTACAAAAGCGCTCTGGTTATCACTGCAATATTAAATAATAAATTGCTAAATACATGCTAATACATAGGCCATTACAAAAAATAAATACATATTATAATACTTTTACATTACTTTCGAGTATATACTCCTTAAAAAGTTAAAAGAAATAAATAATTATTAAAAAAATAAACTTAACTACTTAAACTGATAAGAGACAAATAAGTAGGTACCTACCACAATCATCCCTGTAGTTCCGGGATCAGAATAGAGCTACGGTACCTCCTGCCTGTTGTAAGAGGCGACTAAAAGGGGCTTCTGGGGTAGCGGGCGGTAAGAGTGGGAGCTCGAACCGTCTAGCCAGACGACCCCGGGAAGGACGACGGTACGCGTGGTCGCATAGCGTCGTAAAAACCAGATGGTGCGGTGGGCCCAGCCGCTCACCTGGGTGGGGCCCGATGGGGCAGCGCGCTCAGAGGACTCCGGTGGCGTTTCCTTGGATATCCCGAAATCCTTTGTAATGCCGAGGATGACCACCGGGGGGTTTTAGTACAGTAAAAATCCCACATAACCCGTCGTCGCTCCCACGGCGTTGGGTACCTTTTGAAGGTTTCCCCCTCGAGCACAAAAAAAAGGTACCTACCACAATAATGAGAGTAATTAAAATAGACATTATAATATATTATAAGCTGCACGTGACAAATTTTTCGGTATGTTTGTTTTATGTGTTTATATTAAGTTATTATTAACCGCAGCGTGGCTTTAAATTAAAATTAAAGACAAAATGCATCGTTGATTTCAAAACAAATTATTGTTAATTTAAAATGTACCTAATCACCGTGTAATAACTACATATAAATAAAATTGTAGTAGGTGCTTATCTGCGATTCCAATTTTATTTTTTTCTAGGCTCTTTTAAACAATTATTTAAGACAATTTTGTTTTTTCACAACTGCTTAGATGCCTCATCGTTAAATCAATTTAGACGAAACTTTTATATATAAACAAATGTGGTGATTAGGTGACACTTTTTTTTTACGCGACTGCTTCAGAACGAAGGAAATGTTTTTCGAGCATATGTATATTTCTATATATGTATTACCATTTCTTTGGCACGTACTACAGCCCATTCGGACGGATTGTTACATATGAAATATCATCAGAATCGTCTCAGTTTGCAGAGTGACATAAGCTATATAATAAAAAATGGCGCCTTTTTATTACGACGACAATATAGTTTTCCAATAATATATATTATAATATTTTTACTTGACTATTTTGAAGAAAACTGATATAAAGCGTTCAATTAAATATATAATTATGGACAAAGAGTCGTATTAAGCAATCGCTCTTTTTGTTTTAATGTTTTATTAATGTTACTTGTTACCACAAACACATCCACCGATAATGTGTAAAAACCCTGAACGACAGCAAGCGAAGCCGTGTTAAAATACCTGTATCTTAATACATCTCATGTCATTCACGTATGATAGGAATCTATCTGTCTTAAGCACTAAATGATTGCGCTTGAACAAAATAAGCACAGATATCAAATCTACAAACATAAATGTTTCTCATTATAAACTAGATTTTTCCTACAGATTTGCTTGTACTTTGTGAGGTACAGAATTTCCTCATTCTTAATGAACATGTTAAAAGTCATTACATGAAAAATCTAATTGGAATCGAACCTTGTTCCGGAAGCTTGCATTACTGCATAAGCTGTTCAATGCCCTGGCCTTTTAAGCATGTGTGCTTAAAAATTCCCCTTTTCAAAGTTATGTCCATTATAAAAGTTAACGATCACTTGTTTGCACGGAGAAAGAAAATCTTTTGAGGAAACCTACATGTGTACCTACTTGAGAGCTTTCAATATGCTTCTCAAAGGCTGTAAATAGGTGCACCAAACTGCATTCAACGTGTGGCATTAATCTTTTTAAAATATTAAATTAGTTCTAAATGTTAGCGAGTAAGTCTTAATAGTTAAGAGGTTCAAAACTTCGCTTGTCGTAAAGTTTTTAAAATATAGCAAGGCAAATATTTCTAGTACATTTACCTATAAGGGACATCAGCGGCAAGGAAGATATACGTGGTGTGCAGCAAGCCGACCTGCACAGCAACCAGCGCCACTAGGAAGTAGGTCCGCAGGTGGAAGCGGCCAGCCTGGCCCAGTTGCCGCATCACGCCGTCCACATCCACTTCTACGGCTTTGATCTTTTCTCCAGGCGCCGACGCCGGTTTAGGCTTCGAATCACCCATTTTTTTCGACACTTCACAATCACAGATTTTTGAGTGAGTTTTGAGTCTAAGTGTATTGTTTGTATTTTTTTGCGAATGTTTTAGTGCACGCGTGTAGCTGGAACGCGGTTCGTGGGACGTGTGGTGGCTGGTGGCAGCGGCTGCTGGTGCGGCGCTGGGTCACGGCCGCTGTCAATCACTGAAGCACCTGCACGCTGCAAGGCGCTACCATTGTGTAACAACCGATGAATGTCACTTGCAGCGCAATTACTTCAATGAAATTGAACTGAAATTGCTATTTCTGATCGATAGGGACTTTCAATCAACGCTCAATGAATACAATTATAACAAAAACTAATTCATATAATTAGAAAACAAATTACGAGTATATTCAACGACTTGTTTGTTTACTTTAATGACCTTTTCAAACCAGAGTTGCTGGTGTACTGTTATATATTTTGCGTTTAAGATATTTTTATAGAAGCTAAAGCTTGAGCTTTGATTGCATAATAATGCAATGTTTCATTAAAACGATCAACAATAAACACCATACAGATTTGAAAGAACTCCACATCATGCATGCCTTTCACTTATTTAATAACAGATAGTTCAGTATACTTACTATACTTTATATACTATATTTACTACAGATATGCACATGATCGAGTGAGTCCTACTCGTATGTCCGCGCCTACGCTTTGAGAGCAATGACTGCACATTAGCCATTACACTTGAATGAACCAAGTAATTGTGTAAACGAGGAGGATGTGCCACAATGCCCAGAGCACAGCATCCAATGCAATGGCACATGACATTATTGTAACTTCATTCGCGCTACAATAAGCGACTCTAGTCTAGTTCTCTCTTACTTGAACTGATGACAGGAATGACAAATGTAAGGTCATTTTGATACAGCGAGCTCTGTGGCAGCTATTTAGACCCTCAAAGCAAACAATAATCGTTACTGCTGTGCACAATACCTTACAAGTCATGAGCAGTGCAGTGTCGGGAAGAACCATCAATACGAAATTTGTATTCATAACATTTTGCGTGTGCTTCCTAAGTGCCCCCTATTTTTAGCGCTGCTCAATTCATAGTCATGAAAAATTGAGCAGAAAATATAAAGGTTTCTGCGTGTTCTATTAAAACGCGCAACAACACCCGGCACCGCAACTGTCAAATACCTGTCAAAAAACTGTCAATAAAAATAAAAAATATTTTAAATAATCCTCATAACATGGATATTTTTTACATTAGAATTATTCATGTCTAGGTTTATGATTTCCAGATTTATTCTCACGAAAATTTATTATATGATGTAAAATTGAACAATGCAACAAAATAACGGATTTAACTACTATATTTTCTTCTGATGAGTTCACTAAAATAAACACTTTTTTAAATATATTTAATTTTAATTTATTTCATAATTTTTAGTTATCCCTAAATATAATATCCTTTCCTTAATATCCCTATTGTGAGGCTGACACAGGAATATCTAATTCGTAATTTTAAAATGGCGGCCACCTTGCATTTGAATTATTTTTCATGGTGTAAATAACGTATATTCATTCATTGAAGTCCATATAGGATAGGGCGTACAAAATTATGTAAACTGAAATTATGTTGCTTCGAACATTTTGGATTAAGAACACTATTAGATCACAGTGTAAAAGTCGAGAAGTGGGCGTATGGGCTTGCGGGCGGCTAAAGTCCGAGCTCGGACCACCGAGCCAACAACCCCGAGAAGGACGACAGCATGTGTAACTGCATTTCGTCGCAGATACCGGAAGATGCAGAGGGACAGTTACATGTCCCCCAGGTGATGAGCCCGAGAGCAGTGCCGCGCTAGGGAACACCGGTGCGTACCATCGGAGATCCCGGAGTCCCCTGCAAGCGCTGAGGAAGGCCACCGAGAGGGTTTTAGTGGGTAAAAATCCCACGTAACACATAACCTGGAGGCTCTCCCAAAGGTTCGGTATACCTTTGAAGGTTACCCGCCCCCCCCCCCCCCCCAAAAAAAAAAAAAAAAGTGGAAAACCATTCAAAAATAA
>DWNE01010676.1:0-10213 GCA_018249875.1 Cecropterus toxeus
GTTATTAATGTGAGCATTTTTATCTCTTCTGCATAGATTTTGAACTTTATGGTGTAGTTTTCTGTATTCCTGGTGCTGAGGACCCGACGATATACCAGTCACCTTCCTTTTCTTTCTTTCCATGATGGCTGACCAAGCGTCCTCACTCATCCATGTTGCTTTCGGCACTGGACCTTGACTGGCTTTCACCTCTTTGGCTGTGGCTAAAGTTGTAGCTTTTAATTTCGACCATGTAGCTTCAGGCAACTCAAAGGGATCGAAATCAAGCTTCTGTAGGCGTGGTGTGATGAGGTCTTTGAAGTTTTGGAGAGCATCTCGGGAAAGTTTGGTCGCATTGAATTTGGGTTTCCTTCTGGCCTTTAGTCGTATTTTAATTGTTGCCACAAGCAGTTGGTGGTCACTGCCACAGTCTGCACCTGGTCTGGTTTTGGCGCACAGGACTGTAGATCTCCATCTTCTACTGATCATGATATAATCGATTTGGTTTCTATATTTACCATTTGGTGAGATCCATGTGTATAATCTACGTGGGTGTTGTTGAAACCATGTATTCATAACCGATATATTGTTTTCACAGCAAAAGTCCAGGAGCATCTGTCCCCGACTATTCCGTTCACCTAGGCCGTAATTCCCAATGATACCTTTCAGATGTTCGTCTACAGAACTTTTTCCTATTTTCGCATTAAAGTCTCCAATGACTAGAGTTGGCTCTTTATTTGGGATATCTCCATACACCTTGGCCAGCGCAAGATAGAAATTTGTAATAATGTCTTCTGTGGAGTCTGACGTTGGGGCATATACTTGTATTAGATTTACACAGTATGGATGGGCGTCAATTTTTAGTTTTATTATTCTATCGCTGATAGAATCATATCCCAAAATTCTGTCTGAGATCTTCTTTGAAATTATAAAGCCTACTCCACTGAAGGCATTAGATGTGATGCCCGAGCCGATGATATAATTGCCATGGTGTGTTACTGACTGACCACTGTCCTTCAGATGTGTTTCGCTGAGGCCCAAGATATCGAGGCCATACCTCTCCATTTCTGCTTCAACTATTTCTAGTTTGCCGGGTTTAAGCAGACCTCTCACATTCCATGTTCCTATATTGATGCTATGTGTACTACTTTTCTTGATGTGATTCGATGATCTTATGTCCTGTTTTTCAGCAGTAGCCAATTTTCTACAAGAAGCCTGCTGGTGCACACTCTTGTAGCCGGTAGCATATTTCACACCAGAAGACCCGGAACCATTCTGGCGCCGGGTGTTAGCCGGATCGCACGACAAATTCACTTCTCTAGTTGTATAGCTCATGATGGTTTTCTTGGGATATAGTCGCGGTAGATTCCCATTCCTTTCCGCGCCAGTCTTTTAGAGGTTATTTAGACCCTCCAGGCCACTGAAGCCGTCCTGCAAGCAGGTGTCGGGTTATTTGCCGCCGCCCGATACTCGGCGTTGCTGCTCGTTTCGCACCACCCAGGGGACACGTACAGGGTTGTGAAAGGTAATTCCTGCGGACGCGAGCAACTCCATCCCCCTTATCCTCCATCCCACTTGCATGAATACCATGTATTATATCTTCCACTTGCCACGTGACAGCTATTTTTATCAATTCTTATCAATTTGATAGAACCAAGCGAGGTAATGTCGTTGAAGGCGGAAATTTCAAATAGTTTCTATGTTGTTGAAATCCTTTAGATAATTTCAAATTATTTTTAATCTCTATTTAACTGATAAATATATATATTATTTATCTATACAACCATCGTGGCATGCCATTTATACTACTTCACTATCCCACTTAGTATTGAAAAACGACCAAATCCTAGAACCTTATTGGTTTAAAATAATGGATTTATTACAATACTTACAAAAGTGCTTTAATTGAACACTTCAATTAAAGCACTTTTGTAGTTATTGTTAATGCCATTACAACTCAGCGGTCACAATAAACTGAATTAAAATGCAAAACCATGGAAATTCGCAAAGTAGGTGATTAATGTGTTCACACTCACGAAGCATTTCTTCCCGCCCCCTGACCGAAATCTTATCTCCAGCGGCAACTACCAGCAAGTGCAAGGTAAATATTTAGCGGAACAAGTAATCCTGAGTGTTTTACTCGCCGCCCTGACATCCCTTTGTTCCACTCTTAAGCGGAAACAATCCCTTATCATCACTTCGTCATGATAAATTATAGCAGAATGGACCCATTTTACGTCATACGTGTGGAACTAATTACTTAGACAAATTACAATTATATACAATACCTTTAATTAGTTAAATTGTTTAAAACATTGAGACAAAAAAAACCGACTGCTTAAAACCAATTTTAGTGTCTATAATTATATATGTATATTTAACTTAACGCTTCTATGATTTTTTACCAAAATTGTGAAGTAAAGGTATTACAATATATATATTTTCGGATTGGTCTATGTACTGATTTCATTTGATACCCATATTGTAGTAATAGTGAAAAAAATCATCCCTCCCCACTTTTTCCTCTATTTCCAGGCACCATTTTTTTAAATATATAGCCTATGTCACTATGTAAACTAAGACGATTCTAATGATATGTCATACGTCACAATCGGTCAAGCCGTTTGGACTGTAGCGCGTGCCACAGAAATTGACATACATACAAACAAACACACATACATACGCTCGAAAAATATTACCCTCTGATGCAGTTGGGTAAAAATTAAAGAAAACAAAACCTGCAAGAGGTAGGCCTAATACTTTAAAAAGCAAAAATGAAATAACACAAATTTATTTATATTAATTCATTTTTATAGTGTTCTTATCGTTATGCCATGTAAATTAGTTGTAAATTACATTGCGCCTTTTATTCTGTACCTTTTTACTTCACCCTCTCTCGTAAAGTAAAATTCGTTCAAACTTTTTTCAAAGGTAAAAAATTGCGACAACTTGTTGGAAACTACGTCAAATTCGCATTACGAATTGCGCTTAACATTTATGAGAGTTTTTTGGTTAACTCTTAATAATTATACGCGACATTTCACAAACAGGTAATATTTTAACTCAAATAATTGCCATTTTTTATGATTAAGGGTAGGTATAAGTAAGTAAACAAAGAGTAATAAAAACATTACTTCAAACAAAATATGAATTTAGTATTTAAATAAAATATAAATAGAAAATGCAACGATTGTTTACCTTAATAAAAATAAAGAGCTCTAAATACCTTTAGAAGTTTAGACGCTGCGGAATGTAATTATGGAAATATTTATTTGTAGGTAAATGTTCTAAGCTGCGGAGTCACAACATCCGGTCTGGTTAGCAGGCTCAGTTGCGCGACTTTAGCACTCCAGGCATACTATATAATATTAAAAAAGTTGCTTAGCCAACATATTTTCTTCAAGAAACATTATATTATAATAGCATTGAAGTTTTCTTCGCAAGGAGGCTTAAAAGCTAGCTAGTTTTATACCCTCTTATCAGTTAAACCACGCATATAAGTTTTCTTGAAAGAATATTGTATTAAATTAAATCCTCTATTGAAGCGCACGCAAGTGTAGAAGCAAGTAATGTAATCGGTTTTTGGGGATGACCACGGATTTGTTTTAGCAGGGAAAATTACATTTACAATTATTTAAAGAAAAAAAATCCTTTTATCTCGCAAGATGACGTAACGTAATCGCAATATCCGTGCGTCGCCGAATGTCCCGCTCCCTGATAATATGAAAATATCAAGAAGATATATTTTCACGGAACAATGCCTCGCCGGTATCTCAATTTTCATTTCCCCTCGGTGGGACATCCGGTGTGATTTGTAGCATGAGATAATATACAAAACGGAGGCTTCGCGGAGTCCCCGCCACTGTGTCAGCGCAAAAGCTAGGATCTCCATGTTTATCTCTAATACTTTGGCCAGTACATTTTTCTTTATCGAATATCACGTTGATCCCTTCGGCTTCGGCAACACAAACAGATTCATCGAGAATTGCTTCAAAGGGGTCCTTCCTAATAGGACTTAGGTACTTGTTTTCAATAGATAAGGGTATCATTATTTATAGCTAGTTAGCGTTGATATGGATTTTTTAAACGTTTTATAACGGCTTAATATCAATAGAAACATACAAAATATTCATTAAACTGTTATTTTAAAATCTGATCCACTACATAAAGGAATAATTAATTTCAAACATAAAAACCTCGTCCACGGAACTCTGGTTAACCGATAACATTTCTGTACCGAAATTTACACATACAACGAACAAAAATAGCTGAAGAGGGTCGTAAACAAAACAATAAAGTTTAGTGGCCACTTATGAGCGCGGTACCCACCTTCGTCATATATTGTCGACTTCTTGCCTACAAACGTCTTTTTCCGTCAACTTTTTAGATATTATCTATTAGTACACACGCAATCCCTACTAGATTTTGAAGAAAGAAACACTTAACTTATATAATAACAACGTATTTATAATGTAACGACCAAGGAAACATTATTAACTAAGTACCTACTTGTAATAATTGTATGTAGAAAACTAATTGAACCAATATACAAGCTTGAAATAAATCACGTAGCAATAGTAATGCTAGTAAGACAGTTTAATTAGTTAATTAGCGCGTTAGTCAATTTATTTGTATAAAATACTGTTTATAAAACAGCATTTAAAAAGCCATCAGGAACAAGTTGCCAAAAAAATTACACATGCCAAAAATGGGAAGTAGCCCCAAATTGCTTACAATCGTTGCAGATTCATATTATACTGTTAGTTATCGGTTGCCTATAACTAGTCCCATAATGTGTTCACTTTCACATTTTGATTAATATTCGTGAAACTTCATATATCTGTATCATCAAAATTGTAGGTACAATTGCATAATATAAATTTCCATTAGACAACCGTGTAAGTGTTCAAGAGTTCTAATGTAGAGAAAAAAAAACAATGGAAAAGTTTTATAGATATATTTAAAATATATTAAAATCTATTTAATACTTGATTAAATAAATTTTAAATTATTCAATCATCATTTTACATAAAGATCATTTTGGAAAAATAATTTGTGTAATGACTTTTTTATCCGTATCGATGCAAAGCGACTAAATTCAAATACATTTTTTTTCAGGCATCACCTTTCGGTACAGCGGACAAATATAAGAACGTGTCACATATTTACGAAGGAAGCCAAGCATGTGCCATGCCCTTTGGGAACCGGTACATAGGTGCTTAATATTTCACATGCGAGTCGGGCCGGAACGCGATCGGAACAATTTGCCAATAATCCTATCCCGGGGCAATAACTGGCGCCCAACAGAAATGGGTGTTATTACCCATGAATGATTTCTGCTACGCTCATAACTACTTGTATTTCCTTTATATTAATACCATCTACGTTAGGTTTTTCTCGCTCTTCTCGATGGTTTAGTTGAAATACTAAGGTACCCGTAATATAACTCGTAATTAATGAGCAATAAAACTTACTGTCAGCACGTTATTGTTGTATCGAGCAACACTTAACTCAGGTATAACGTAGGCTGCAAGTTAATTACATACTTGAACATCGTTTCATACCAAGAATTATAGTGTTAACGCCCGGTAATTAAGTCTCGGAAAAAGTATGCTTCCAGACTAAATTTCCATATCTAAACTTTATTCATTCTAAAAATTGATAAATGTCCTGGGGGACAATGACGAATACGGTACGTATTATATAAACAGATATTTTTTTGGCAAATGTGTAGTTGCTGTTGGCCCTATTGGCATTTAAAGCTTCACCGGGTTTTTGTGGCGACCCTAAAGCTCAAGCCGGGACGTATATGAACAGAATTAGGCAGTTTACGTTTTTTAAGAAATGATTTTTTTTAATACTTTTTACGGCCTTTGCTTCTTGCCTTTCAACCATAAGTAATAGACAATAAAATATAGACAATATTCATATAGTAAATAATACCACGTAAATTAAAACTTAATATTCCATTTCTGTCTCATTTATTTGTTTATTTGTTACTTACAGATTTTGTGTTACAAGAATAAGAACAATTTTTTTTTTATTATTTTGTTTTACGTATTTACTTGCCTCTTTAATTGAGTGTTAAAATATTTATAGAAATATTAAAATATTATATAATGAGGCTGTATAACAAATAAGATCTTTGTGAAAAATAATTTAACACGCCGAAGAGTACAAATTCTCGCTTCAAGAATGGGCGCGAAAACCATAAAACTCTGAGATGCAAACCGTAACAAGAATCAAGTCTGTATCAAAATAAACATTTTAACATGGCTGCAAAATATCATCTTCGTTGAATTAGCTTTCATTGTATCAATGTTATGAATCTAATAAATGTAGTAGTTCTTTTTTAATTGTTTCATATAGTTTTTTTTGTCATATATTACATTTAAAATAGATTCATTTCTGAACTTTTAGGTTAGAACCATAAATTAGTCATATCGTTTTTAACGCTTTTACACTTATAGCCCCACAATAACATTGAATTGCATCGTGGGTACCATCGGAAACAAAGATGAATAGATACACAAACACCCAGACCCCGAATCTTTTATCATTCAAATATCTGTCTAGCCGGCGAACGAACCTGAAGCTGGCTGCGTGTCAAACAAGTATTGCTTCGGGTTCGAAGATGTGATGAAAGAAGAAGAGGAATGAAGAAACTCTGCCAATCCTCACTTGACCAGCGTGATGACTAGACCCGTGCCCAGCAGTGAAACAATAATAGGTTGAAGAAGAGGTAAGTATTGTTAATTTATATAAGATTCTTAGAATTATAATCTCTGTAGGTCACTCATTTACTGCGTACCCGCATTTTCAGTTTCCCATATGGGTATGTTTTATCATTAGATTACAATAACCGATAAATAGTAATATAATAATATTCATTTCATATTCAGCTTTTTGGATGTTAATTAAAAATATCGAGAAAAGAAATTAGTCTCATAAGATGGGGTAGGTACTTGACTGACCAGTTCGTTACTCTTTTGTCGGTTCACGCTTCGGATTACGAGCTATCGAATTTGCGTGCAAATACATAAAATCACCGGCCTCATTTACCCGGGACTCTGGAGTCCCGGGAGGACGTAAACTGAGGAAGACATAAAATGTGAACTCGCCCAAGTCATCTCGAACGGATATTTTGTGAGTCACCATTCACATTTAGAGAAGTCCGTGATGGGTTTGCTGATGCCGCCGACAGACTGTTTGCGCCCGTCAACCAATTTACATCGAAAAGTTAAATAGACGTAGCAGGTTGCGGGATTTGAGTTTATCGGCCTCATTACTAGCTACACTTAATAATATCGCTATCTACAGCTGAAAGACGAAAGTAGTACAGGTTTTCCGTCACAGAAATAGGTAAAGTACCAATTATTATCGCAAAATTAGAATTCTTTGATTCTTTGAATCATGTTAACAAGATCATCATGTTTTATTGAATCATCTCTAAATCATGTTTTATTGAAGACGATTTATTGAAGAGATTTTCTACAATTCCATTTATTTCTTTGAACTTACACGATGTTTTCAAGATGCACATCGAAAGGCATCAACGCCACTCCTATTTCTGCCAAATAATAATAGCAGTATTCAACGCTACTCTGTCCTCATTTCAAGGATGTGATAAGGATAAGTCATACAAGGTAGTTTAAAATAGTTCTAATAGGTAGTCAACGCATCTGCAGCCGACCTCCAATCTGCAGTGAAGCTCCAATCCTATTTGATACAGATGTCACAAGTAAACGTGGATCCAAAGTGAGTGAATTGAAGTATCCGCTATGAAAACTTACCGGATAGACGCAAGGTTTGCGACTTGAATTTCATAAAAGATGAATAAATATATTTATGGAACTTTCCAACAAATTCTTATTACTTAGCACTCGTCTTTTCGCATTCAAACGATATTATATCAATTGTTATAACAGTACATTCTCCTCGCCGTACTTTTGAACCAGTAGCTGCTTCTACACGGGGAGATTTTATAACGCATAAACCGCGAGATAGGTGTACTAAAAGATGGCACCGTGGCAATATGCCGGCTCCCTATTGTCGGCTTTGTTCTAAACTCGCCGGGGAGGGATAACGTCGATACTCGTCGCCGATAGAGCCTTAAATGGTCTTTCAAGTCGATCCGCACACCAAAATTGTGCTAGGGATGATGCGCACGGCGCTGTCAAGGCCTCTAAGAAGTAGGTTCTTTATGAGGAATAGACTCTGCACTTCACAACACAAATAAAATATTATATTTTTACGTTTTAGTCTTTAAACAACTTTAACATACCTATTTTAATTTATTGAAGTGATCAAAATGAACCATATGAACCCTAGCTCGATTTGAATACTAATAACCAATGAAAAGGTCTACTATCCAACTAATGATTTTAACAAATTACTCATATAAGGTCAGACTTAAAAAGTAAGCCCTTGAAGTATGCCACTATTTACCTTGTGACTTTACAATAAGAGACTCGTTTCCAAGTTCAATCTATTTGAATCGTTTAACGACCCACATCAGGATAAACTCGACAAGTTTTTGCCAATATTCGTTATAAATTTTCACTATCTACCTTCCGTATCTATTAACCCTTGTCAGCAAGTCCAACCTCTTGGACTCGTCAAAACGCATCATTTAAGTCCAAGATTTTTATTACATGATTTGTTATCCGTTTAGTTAAAAGTGGAGCTCATAAATTCATCTTAAAGAGTAAATGATTCATAATCAATAATACGATATAGGTAACCTGGAAACCTGATCAATAAAAATAAAACAAATAAAGAAAATAATGAGCCCAAAGAAGTATGTCATGTTTAACGTGACCATTATAAAGGAAAATTAACACGTAAGTGGGTAACTTCTACTACCCTCATCTTGGCTGAATAACGTTTTCAAAACACTAACATAAATGCCGAGCATAATAAAAAATATTTTTATGGAAAGGAAATTTCCTCGAACTGGCTAAGAATTTTATTTAAAGAGGTAACGAAAGAAGGTAGGTACTTATTTTAAAGATTACTTCCAATTAATACCATTTTAAGAAGCAAAAATATTCCTGCTATAAAAAGCCTGCGATAAAAGAAAACAAAATTCCGGGACGCTAGAAGGTACGTTCTTAATAACTGCGGATCCAGATTATTTGTTGGTAATATTTTGATACCGCAAGTACGATGCTATAACTTTTTATGGTAAAACCAAATAGTGCCATCAGTTTCCCGAATGATCCTAAAGAAGTATCACTCTATTACAGCTGAATAATATCGTCCCTCCCAAATCCGTTTATCGCTACAGCGGTAAGACTCGCCGAAAAACATTTCGGCCTGTTTAGATACATTGCAGTCGATATTATTTGCTTTAACCGTAAACTTGGGTCTTTTGCAGACAAAATTGAGCGAATCTCGACACTTGAGAGTAAAATAATTTGAAGGAAACGAAATTATAATACAACCTTGTTGCAATCTTATAAAATGAGCAGCTAAACTGTGAAATATATGGTAGAATATCATACAAAACCAAATTGTCAAAAGGAGGTTTAGGTTTTTTTCTTAATATGCTATTACAACGAAACTTAGTACATATATGTAGGAAGCACATATTGGTACATTTAACGTAAAACGAATAGACTGTTTTTTTTTTCACAAGAATGAAGCAACAAACGAGCGAAGTTCAGTCCAATAAATTGTAAGTAAACTCACACGCATGGACATCTGTAAGCAACATCATATAGAACACGGTGTTAATCTGAAGTGAATCATAGATCCGTTGCTACTCCCGAGGACTAAGATGGTCGTCTCACATGAAAGTGAGCCAGAAACCACACCCTTCCACCGAAACGCAATAACTGTTTCACGCTAGATAAAAGTTTAGCGGTGGTATAACCTCGGGCGAACCATACTGCTGCCACCTAGAAAATTAAAATTATGTGATGGTAGTGAAGTGTAATTCATTGTACACTAAGTAATACGTGTAACTACAAATTCACGCAATACACTAACAACGAGAACCTGAGATGTATCCAGCTTTTCACTTACATATGTAGCTAACTGAAATAAACGTAACTACCCTCGTCAAACCGTATTCAGAATTTTCTTTTGGAAGGGACTTAACCTACCCGACTTTAGGTTTTATCAAAGAATTTGTCACCCTTTTTTTCATGAAGATTAACTCTCCAATTCCCATGTCCAAACTAATGGTGTTTTTATATTTTTACTTTACTTATCTAGTTAATAGTTCTTT
>DWNE01010677.1:0-10213 GCA_018249875.1 Cecropterus toxeus
TGCGAAGCTTAGATTATGAGAAGAAAAAAATGTCGTATAATAAATACCGTTTCATCGGTGAGTGGAGCGGCTATAGATTTTCAAAAATGAAAAAAAAAACAGTTCCATGGACATACTCGAGCGTGTCAGATAATTATATTATGTCATGTCCTACGTATTTTTAAAAATACGTAGGACAAGGTATTCCTCTGTATATTAATCTGCCATGCTTGAGTTAATCCCAAAACCCCCTCATGGGCTCCCCTACTATCACCTGTGAGCGAATTCAAATAAAACTTTTTTCTATTATTATTAAGTTGACAGATGACCATAGGCAATTAACACTTACGATTAGGTGGTCTGCATGATGGCTTGCTACATTAATATTAGAGTGCGCACGCATATTAATGTCTCAAATCAACTCCATAAGGTTGACTAATAAATTTAGAAAGTCTTGTTTCAAAAAATGAAATTTTACTACCATTTAGACTCCTACACTCACATAATATTACAAACACATTAACCCCTACTTATCACCCTCAGGGGTAGACCATCAACAAATCCATTCTTAATGAGTGTGTAGGTGTAAATTATATAGTTAAGTTATTGTCCAAACATGGTTTTAGCTTTAATAGCTGTCTCTGCGATGATTAGACAAAAGTACCGTAATATTATAAAGCAGTAGAGTTTGATTGGTTGAACGCGCTAATCTCAGGAACTACTGATCCAGGGCAACAGCGGTTTTATCTGAAGCCTTCAGATAAAACCCCTGCGTAACTATTTTCGAGGACTAAAATGGTCGTTTCATTTGAAAGTGAGAGCAATTCAATGAAGGTTTATTAAGTTCCTATGTACGTTCAATGCAAATGAAAACAATGACAAAAAAACAAGTGAATCTGTTAAATATCATGAGAATTAGTCGTTTTAATGGGTTATGACATGTCTTACAAAAAAATATCAATTTCCAGAAGCAAAGCTGAAAATATATAAATAACTCTACATAATACTTTAACACCCAACCTCTTTGTCCACAGAAGCACGACCACCACGCAAAAACTACAATCAACTGTCATCGAATGAAAAACTCGATAACAGGCAGACTGAAGATCTTCACATCGAAGAAGCTCAAGCGGACTCGGATGGGAGCAGCACTGATTTAGACGAGCGCGATACGCGGGGCGTTTGCCCACCTTGTGCGCATGATCGATACAACAACAACATACGCAGACACGCTCACGACGACTTCAGTGACGATACAGATTACGGTACGCTTTATTTTAGTCACAATAATTGTTTGAAATATCCTTTTATCGATTTCGTTTCATCTGAATGACGTTTTATACTCGCAGTTCGCATCACTAATAAATTTGACATCTGTCATTAACGTCACAGTGTCAACGAATGAGGTCATGAGAGGAGCAGTGTAATTTTGTATTTTCCGTGGTATTTTGATGACAGACTTAATAAACGTAGATAATTACACTATTAAATTGCTCGTAAAACTGTAGCTGTGCTCAAAAAAAGTGTTAATTCAAGATGGCGAACCTCAAATCAGATTTGGACGAATACTTGTTGCAAAATGATCGTCGCAGCAAATTTAGTTTCTCAAACTACACCCCCAGTTTTTTCAGTCGAAACAGAGATGAGACACCAACCAGTAGTCATTCGAACGAGAGTTGGTTCGAGAATGTACAAAAGGAGTATTTCACTTTGGTAAGTACTCTGACCACTTGCTAAAAATGTATTGTTTACACAGTATTAACTATGTCAGGGAGATAATTTATCGATGTTAATAGCGATGTTCGTGTTTCAGACCCGAACACAGCGGTTCCTCGGCTTCGGAATATGTCTGTTCATCGGAATCCTATGTTTCACTTTGTCGTTTCTGTATATACCGCTGCTGTTACTACAAGCAAGAAAATTTGCACTTCTATTCACATTAGGAAGTCTATCCTTTATTTTTAGGTAAGTGATCTTTCAGTTCCCATATTTCTTTGTTTATATATCTTTGTACTTGCTATTTAACTTGGAAATTTAGAAAATGCGAAGGCTACTTGCCACTCTTAAGTGTTTATTTTGTAGCTAATATAATATAGGTTATTATTCCCAATGAATGGTAAATAAATTGTACAGTTCATCATTGATGTTGTTGTAAATAGTAATGATAAATGAAATATAATATTATGCTTTAAAAGAAAACTTTGTGTTGTTAACATGTAGGCATTTGCTTTCTTCTACTTTTTATAGCGAACATATGGTTAGCAATGTGTGGATAATCAATTACTGGCCAGGCAATAAATAATAAACATTGATATACAAATAGTAAATTAAAAAATGTATGTAAGTTATCTTTATTGTGTTCGATAAACTAATAAAGAATTTACTTTATCACTACAACAATAGTTCTATAATGAGTAATGTTCATTTAGGTTCTATACAATCTTTAATACAATACCAAGTATTCTTCTGATTCAAATCATAATACTGAGGTCAATTAACAAAAGGCACAAAAACCATTTTTTAGAAACATCACAGTTTGTCTGTTGTGAACACTTCTTTGAAGAAAACCTTGAATTTCTCTGTTGTATTATGTCTCATTTATTTTATATTCATTCATCTGATTAATTGATTTACAATAATATAAATTTATATATTCTTATTGCAGCTTCAGTTTCCTATATGGACCTTGGAATCACATGAAATCAATGTTTTCTAAAGAGAGGGCGCTGACGACTTCATTGTACGGTTTTACATTGATAGCGACACTGTACTCTGCATTACATCTTCAAAGCACACCATTGACCATCATCTGTGCTGTTGCCCAAGTGTTGGCTCTGCTCTGGATGCTGATGGGATCCATCCCAGGAGGATCTTCAGGAATGAAATTCTTTGGCAGTATGATGAAATCATCAGTATCAAATACACTGCCCATTTAACATATAATGAAAGATATTGTGTACTTTGGTGGCCTACAATCTATGTGGTGTTTGAACATTTTTCCTATAACTTTTACTTGATAGAAAATGCTTATTGGTGAATTACAAGTAATAAAAATCTGTGAAATATTTTGTTATATTATAAATAACTTTATTATTCCTTTTTGTCTTCTTTACTGCAAATCATTAGCTTCTATTTAACTGTTCTAAATATCTTACGATACATATTTTTCGTGAAATATAGTAGTTGAGAAATATGCAAGTATAATTTACTAAACAAAGATATTTGGACTTGCCTAATTTGCTCAATATATTTGTAATTTGTGACATCTACATTATTTGAAAATTTACTGGAAGTTTATTATAATTACTTTTGATTAAATGATATATTACCAAAAAGCTATGGTTTGTAAAAGTAACTTTATTATTTATTAGTACAATATTCTGGCCTATTGGCAACTGTGTATAATCTAAGTATTTACATTGTAATCTTAAATACATACTGTATTTTATAAACATAAAAGAAAGTTATATTTTTATGCCTTAGTGACTTTTATGTAATAGCTTATTCCATTTTGGGTGAAACTTTCTTTTTTTGTACAAACAAAAGTTTCTACATTGAAAAAAGCTGTATAAATGCGGTATGGAGTTAAAATTTTCCATTTTACTTTAGAATAGTAATTATAATGTATAAAAATTATAATTCTTTACTATTAAGACCAAGACATATCCGATATTTTTAACCTTAGAATAAATACGCACAACCTGGATTTCGAATTAATATATATATCTTCTTTACTTAATATAAAACTAAGTAGTCTTTATTTGTTCCGCTGCCTTCTTCTTTTTAACTATAAAATACGTAATTATATTATAGGATGGCCACTTATGGATCAATAAGCAATGGAGCCATAAACAAGGGACGTGTATGTTAAATACAATTTATGCATATTTTGTTCAAATTGTCAGATCTGAACCGTGTAAAGCAATGGCAGATCGTAAATTTGGTATAAATATGAAGCAATACCTTTAGTGAGATAATAATTGATTTACATGAAAGAACCGTACCATATTATAGATTGTGCGTGCAGATTTTTTTGGTGTTTTGCTGGGACATAGCGTTGCCCGATTATTGACTTCAGATTTGGCGGTTGTAATCATTCTAAATAATTGAATCACGTGTTTTAAGACGCTCAAAGTATATTTTTATAAGTTGAATCCATGTAGCACCTAATACTACAAATTAAATGGCCTGATATAAATTATTCTCATGCCAATTTCGAACTTTTCAAAAGTCATTTGAATTGTGTAAAATATGAAAAAATGATCAGGGTTTCATATATTTCTTTGGAAGCAGTTGAACAAAAATTTATCTTATCATCCATTCATACGACTCCTTCTGTTCTGATGCCCTCAATTCTCTTATGATTGTATGATTAACAGTTATTGATAAGGCTTACGTAAGTTAATTTATATTCTCATGTAATATTCTGTCACTGTTCAATGAATCGATATAATCATCTAAGTTATACACTTTATTTACATAGATATAAGACTACTGGCGATATCTACATCGATCTGTAACCACAATTTTTCACCCGAGAGCCACGAACCGCAACGATCATCATAGAGTACGAGAATGCAAATTGCAAATATGTAAAATTCGCTTACTTACAATTGATACTTAGAACGAATGTATTGTGCCCGTGATGGGTTACAACAAATTCGCTTTACGCTGACATGATTTGAACGTTAAAAACTAATCTGTATAATAATGTGTACCTAATAAGATCTCGATGTTTGCGCTGTACCAAATTGTAGTAAAGTTTCCGGAATTTTGCTCAAAACTTAAAATGGCCTTGAAGTTCCGTGGCCCTTGAGTCCGATTGCAGCTGAGACGAACCTCCAATTGTATTTTTATTATTTTTAAAAAGGAACTTTAAATTTAAGCGTGCGTTATATTTTAAATAAATTTAATTTTTATCAGGATGTGTTTGATTTTAACAAATGTTCTCATAACCTTCTTTCTGTTAAAGTTGGGTTTTCAGTTCCTCTATCTTTTATATCTTATTACGAAAACAATTTTCAAGGTCTGACTGGAGAATGAAAGGTTTAAGACTCGTCAACATAGTAAGATCATCTGAGCTCATATGAAACGAATACAGGAGAACATCTTCCATTGATAAAGTACACCGTTTAATAAATCTTCCCTCGTCTTAAAAACATTTCCAATAAACATGTCGACGCAATCGAGACCTTTAGATATTTATAATCCTTTAGGAAACTACTGTCTTATGGATAAAAGATTGACTAAGTCTTGGCGTAGAGTCGTGACTCGTAACTGAGTCGTAAAATGAGTCGGAACTTAACAGACTATTTTTTTATTTGTTCGAGCCTAAAAGCTGCTTTTCAGGATGATCATTTAATGAAAAAATCTTTAATGTTTAATTTAGTACTTGTAATTAACGATAACTATAATACTTAAAACCACACCACTATAATAATGGCCTAATATACTAATTGCTCATTAAATTATTTATCT
This sequence comes from Cecropterus toxeus, assembly GCA_018249875.1. Lineage (NCBI taxonomy): Eukaryota > Metazoa > Arthropoda > Insecta > Lepidoptera > Hesperiidae > Cecropterus > Cecropterus toxeus. The sequence continues at coordinate 5,458 of DWNE01010677.1, forward strand.
ATCATATTTTCCAGATGAAGCACTGACGTGCAACGTTTGCGACAGATCGTTCTCAACGCGCCGTGCTCTGAGCGACCATCAGCAGAAAAAGCGACACTTTGGGTAAATTATGAATTATTTTCGTCGCTTGCGGAGTCAGTAATACTCTGCTTACATAACATGACAACTTAACTAAAAAAAAACTGTTTTCAACGTGGATAACAAGCCAATTAGTTCGTATCGATGAAGTATAGACTAATGTTTTTCAATGTTGCAGGCAAGATTTAAAGATGCTAATAAGATCGCGGGCTTTGGGTAGTACAGTAGGTAGTCTGGCCGCTAATTAAAAGGATATTAATAATTATAATAAATATTTGTTTAAATCCGATTTTTTCAACCCTTTGCTTCCCCTCGGAACCCGGTACAGAAAATGAGGCGAAACTCATTTTCTGTCATCACAATTTCAACACTGCTCCGTTACAATATTTGACTATAGAAAGATATACTAATCCCTCAAAATAAAATAGACACTTTATAGAAAGAAATTTTTGCCCATAACGATGGTTTCTGCGGATGACATCATCACCTTACCTCCCCTACCCCTCTTGTCACTGCAACTGAACGCGCCAGTTTACACTGAACACACTAGCGACTTTAGCGTGAGAAATGTGCAACGACATTACGAATATCATTCACGATTACAGATGCAGCGCATGCGACAGCCTGTTCCCGTCGCTGATGGCGCTAGAGCACCACAAAGAAGAGTTCCAACACTGGAGCGACTCTTCCTGCTGCTCGCCCTCCGATTCCGAAGACAGCGAACACGAAGACCGCCATCGCCTACTCTAATGCCACCACCTCATTGTTGCCGGGGACCGGCCCAGTCAGCTGGGCACGTTTGTGTAAACTGAATTGACCTGTGGATGTCGGGTTGGAACAAAAATGTCCGAAGAAAAATGCTACCAACGAAACATTTTGCTTTTAAAACAGAAGTTTTTCAGTAGCTTTTTGTAAAAAAATTAAATTAAAAAGGAAATCCAGGCTCTAAACGATTTTTTAAATTATTTATTTATGACTAGCGACACTTAATCAATCCCGCAAACAAAATTAATCTTTACTCACCGTCACCACAGGGCCACGAAACATTTGCTACAAGCGTCATTCGCTTGACGCGGCAAACTTTATAAACCAATGTATGTCCTATCCTAGTGGGCCAAAAAAAAAAAAAATTTGCACTTTTTGCACCGATATTCAGCACCGCCAAGCAAATTATGTTTAGAGGAAATGTTTCGTGGCCCTAGAGTTAGGGAACTATGATGTCAAAGCTATATTCGTAAAATTTATACACCCATGTTTTTCTGTTTGTGTTGGCAGTTTAATATGTTATGTAAATTAAACCACATTATATTCTGAGCATAAAATTGCAATTAAATGTGTATAATATTATCTAATCAAGATGTTACTATTGCTAAAAACATCATGTTTCAGTATGTACCCATATATTTTCTTCGGACATTTTTAAATATTTATTACTATTTATAGACCCGACATCTATTTGTAATAAGGTCAATGAATGTAATGCTCTTGTTATGTTGCTTGGCCAGCAGTCCAGCAACTACTGAATTAGGGTTATATCAGAGAATGTCTTTCAAAATTCAGTATTTGTTCATTGATTACAAACACTTCTTTAAAACTTTACAAGAGTAATTAACAATTAGTACAATTGTATGACAATTACATAATTAGATTATTCAATCTATACACCGATCTAAAAGGGACCATGATAAATATTCTCTTACAAAGAACAGAGGCATTGTATCCACCTATATTTAAGATTTCGCCCGCGCTAAGCTTAATGGTTAATTTATGTGTACAGACTAGAGTGCCAGACATGAGACGTGACAGACAAAATCAAGTTTTAATACAAAATGTTGACAGACACGGCCCGTGTCTACGCGGTTATGTTACAAATAAGTACGATTTAAATGTCTAAAATAATATCTTCCTACACAATATTACTTTGGGGAGATATTATCGTATTACCGGGGCCTGTGTCTGAAACGCTGTCTTAAAATATAAATGAGGCCTTAGGAGCCGTCCATAAATTACGTCACAGGAAAGAAATGAATATTTATGTAGTACAGATTCCGTATTTTAATGCTCATATAGATATTTTGAAACATGACGTTACGGAGCCCCCCCCCCCTTCCACCCTTGTCACATTTCATCGACCCCCCCCCAAACGTGTGACGTTATTTATGTATGAACCCTTAGACTCGTTCTTTTAATATTTACCTTACTAGATCCAAAGAAGATTGAAATCGCCACCGCCCCAAACTTTATAATAAACTGATCTAATACAGTTTCTTCTGATAATATCGGCACCACATATTAATATTTCATATTAAACTGAAATTTAAAACGTGAGATTATAATATCTTTACTTTATCTTAAATTGTTATCAGTGACGATGTTTTTTAGAATGAAGATTATATTGATTGTTTTAGATAGCTACACATTTCAGTGAAAAATAAATTTCATAAGATTGTGCAATTTCACACTGATACATTTTGTTCACTTACTATGCTACTATGCATTTTTCTTTGTTCTTCGTATTCATTTAAAATTCACAGCAAAAGACTCAAAATAATGTTATCAATAACTACAGGTCAGTCTAATAAAAATCATTTTCAGTTGTTGTTACATTTTGTTTATTACCAAACAAAAAAATCACCAAAATTAGGTATATCATGCAAAATGTCGTGCAAAATCGTAATTACTTTGTAACTCCAACTCGCAACTCCAATTTTTTACATTACCCAGTAATGCTTACTGGGGACAAGAATTTCCTTCACAAGTTCTTTATCATTGGCAGTACACAAATTGTATGGTTTAGGGCGCGCGCACACCGGCCCACTGAACACCGACGGGGTTCATTGGCGTTTTTACAGCGAGCCGCTACCGTACCGGCCACCGGGCCCGTGTGCACGCGGCCTGCGAACTTCCGTTACTGACATCACTCATACAATCAAGTCATGTAACTGCGAAAGATTACAAAGCATTTATTTTTTCAAAAATATTGTAAAAAAGTGCTTATCCTACGGTCAAACATTCGTTGTTTGATACAGATGTTGTCGTAAATATCCAATAACTATCAGTCGAGTTCTTACCGATCGTCGCTTATCCTCACTGACGCAGTTAGAAAAATCCGAATATAAAACTATTTACTATAAACGTCCAGTTAAAGCTCGTTTCTGTTTATAATCAACATTTCAAGTAAAAACGGGCTCTAACTGAACAAACTTTACAATTGATTCCTGCTAACGGCGTCAGTGATGAGTGAACCGTAAGAATATGACGACGGATACTAGACATTTACGGTAACATAAACAATACTCATGTTTTATCAATTATCGACACGTTAAATACCTGAAAGTTAACAACATATCAAGAGAGCTACATTTATACAATTTCTATTGAAGATGGACCCACATTAGCACCAAATTTTCTTGTATTTTGCCGTGTACATAGTTTTAACAACTTAGTGACGAGTCGCACCTGACGGAAGGCAATATTTATGGAAGCGCATTTTATTACTCTTAAATAAAACTTAGGGGATAAAGGAAAAGTTTTATATGTGTGAACGCGCTCCGTCAGCTGGGAATCGCTCAATCGTGTTTATAAATAACCTTAGATAACATTATAGATCTTGCGTAAGGAATTTAGAAACATTATCGAAAGGCAATTATACATTGTCACGAGGCCTGTGTAATCGAACGGGAAATGTGTATAGTATAGTTTCAAATATTTTTCATTAATTGAATTTTAATGTCTATATTACATAATTATACGTATATTTAGGATTTTACTTATAGAACTGAAGGTGTCTCATACACAATGTGGGCCCATCTTTTCCAATATCTTAGAAAGCATATCTGTACTTTTGTAAATATATTCCGTAGTGATATCCCGGCAATAATGCATATCGAGGTGTTATTTATCGTAATGACTGATGTAATTATCATTGTAAATATTTATTGTCTAGTCGTCAACCAAAAAGGCCTTTGCCGTCGTATAGTGGTTCTCAGAGCCGAGGTCAATGTTAGTCGTCTAATTGATGTTAAAGTTCCAAATTACTTTTAACTCTCAAGTAAAATGTCACACTACTTTATAGTTTAAGATACAATAGTTTCAATACAATAGTGACTAAATGTAAAGTATAAAGAAAAAATAACCTATTTTCGATTCGACAAAGTGGGTAATTTCCGGTAGTTCAATGGGAAGGTCTTTTTGGAAAATAATAAAGGTACTCTCTAATATCGAACGTAGTTTAAGATTCCGAGTGTAACATTAAATAAATTAGCGGATTCCCCTAGCCTTCCCCGAACCCGATAGCGTCACATATCATAGTCATCGTGTCACCGGTCGGTCGCGACGCGTCCCGAGTCGCGCGGCGCCCGGACGAATAAAAGGCGGCGGAGAATATGTACAGAAACGTTTATTTCATAGGAAATCACATAACCACAGAGTACGGGCGACGGCTCCGCTCTCGCGCGGGCGGTCGCGGTCGGACACGAGCTCAATTGACCACGTCGTCGAGTAGCAATCGGGAATACAAATCACGAATCTCTTACAAAAGCATAACGCTACGGGGGCGCGGAGGGGCGCTGCGGCGGCGCCTACGCCGTGCCGTTCAGCAGCGCCTCGCCCTTGCCCTTGCCCAGCGCCGCGCGCGCCTTGCCGCCCGCCGCCGCGCCCGCGCCCGCGCCCGCCGCCG
>DWNE01010678.1:0-10212 GCA_018249875.1 Cecropterus toxeus
TATCCCATGTCACTATGCAAACCTGGGCCTGGGTGTTCGTGTATTCGTCTTTGTGTGTCCATGGCACCCACTACACAGGAGAAAAACTTACTGTGAGGCTATGAGTGTAGAAAGCGTTTATTACAGTGTATCTAAATGAATCTGCCATCCCTATCAATGAAAACACGTCAGCCAGCCCATGTAATCTCGTTCGGATCGCGGGCACGAATTTCATAAGTGCTCGGTCGAGGTAATGGATGAAAACATTAACTCCTTAGGGCCCGGCGAATTTACTGAGGTGGCTTCCCCTCTGGTCATGAAGGAATTTGCATATGGGACTGTATTCAAACGTGCTGCCTGCGTTATAAAATGTATACTTTGGACTTTTCACGTTTTAGTCGTAAGCTACCGTGTTTATCTCAAATTCTGCGCGAATAATTATGTCGCATGAGCACGAAAATGAAATAATCAAAGAAAATCTTAAAATTTGGACAATTTGAGTTATACTTGTAAGTGTTTCTAATAACCCAGTCAAATTAGTCCAAAAATAGAGTTTTGGTTGTATTAATTTGCATAGAGCTAACATTGGTACTATTCAGAACATCATTATGATTGAAATGTGAAAAGTAATCTCGTTTATCGTATTTTCCGAACATAGATCAATTTTCATAATAATCATATTTCCGTAACGGTTATTCTTAGAAATATTTTATAGTCTTAGTTTTCTGAAAATCAAAAACCCATATTTTTACGACTTTGACGTAGCAAAGGAGCTTGCAGTCTACCTGATGGTAAGTGGTTACTGCCGCCCATGGCTATCTGTAAGCAACTGTATAAAGAACAGGGGTTCTATCTGAAGTCAATCACAGATGCGTTGCCACTTCCATGGTCGCCTCATATATCACTGAGCCGGCAACCACATCCTTCTAACGAAACACAAGAACTGCTCACATTAAAAATAAAAAAAAAATAACACGCTTTCTACACTCATAGCCCCACACTACAATTTTCTCCTGTATCGTGGGTGCCATGGACATAAAAACACGAATACACAAACTCCCAGACCCAGAACAGAAATCTAAACTCATCATTAATATTTCTGTCTGGCCGGGAATCGAACCCGGGACCCACTGCGCATCAGATCGGTATGGTGACCGCTCCGCCACGCGGGTCGTCAAACGTCAACTGAGTAATCACTATAACATTTTCGTCGTTCAGCACGGCCGGGGATTGGAGGATCAATCAAGGACTTCAATCAAGTTATAGATTACAACCAATTTTAAAGTAGAATTAGACTTCAAAATAGAACCCACCCACATAAGACTAGCCTCACCACCACTAATATCTAGTTTCAACTAGACACCACCAATACCAAAATATCGTTACAATTATAGTCACAAACAGTACCATACCATGAGCGTATTATAAACGTATAAACAGACAGACAAAAAAACAGGTACAAGAAATTTTGTATAAAGCAAAAAAGGTTAAAAAATGGCAGTTGTTTCTAAATAACAAATAATTATTTAATGCATAAATTATATTTTATATTGTATGTTCCGGACTACGTTACGTTCATAGTATGATACGGTATGTTCGTTCTTTAATATCATAATACAGTATTATAGGTCGAAACATCTCAGTAAACACTATATTTAAAGGATTTACGCAATTTCAATACTTACACGTAAATTTTATTGACGAAGTAACCAAATAGACTCCGAATACACTATTCGATATTACATAAGAGAATGAGATTTTATGTAAGCGACGCCCACAAATATTATTGGTCTCATAGTGGCGCGCGGGGCTAATTTTGTGACGAAGTCACAATTTATATTAAGACTAATATTATTGCAAAATTTTAATATAAAACGGGCACTCATGATACATGGTCATGGTCATGGTTATCATGGGTATTAGTTTATTGCTGCCAATATTTCGATCCAGTTACATGGATCGTGATCACTGCAATATGCCCAACACGATCCATGTTACTGGATCGATATCGGCAACCAAGAATTTTACACGGCGTAACCAGAGTACCCGTTATATTTTAAAACGATTCACAACATATCTGCATTAAAAATGATTCTCAAATAGTTCGTTTACAAATGCCATTCCCGTGGGGGAGTAAAACGAGTGAACAGAACACCAAGTATTGTCCTCTCTGTCGCACTTACCAGTCTTACTGAAAGCGCATTTTCATACCATTTCACCTGCCTGAATTTAAATATATAGAATAAAAATACATAGACTACCAAATTGAGAATTACATTTAAATATATAATAATTATTTATTTAATTTAATTATTAAATTTGTACTTCTAAATTCAATAATTATACAGAAATGCTGTTCATGACAGCATATTTTTATTGCGCTAACCACCCTAGCGCTAACAACTTGTATTATTTCGCGGGTATATCATACGTAAACTTATTGTAGTCTATTTAGTTCCTTCGTCTACAACATTATAATTCGACGGATTAAAGTGTATTAATTTAAAAATGAACTTTTCACATTTTAAATTTTAGAACTTTTAAAATGATTTACTTTTTTATAAGCCAAAATGTATTTTTTCTTACACTTTAAGCCGACAACATTTATCACCAATAGGACTTAATTTACAGGTACAGACATAGAACGTGCCGTATCAGACAGAGTAATAATTTCCTATACAATATATTAACTGGTACTGCCCGTACATTTTGTATAGGATAACATTTGTCTGGCACGACACGAGTCAGCCACGTTCTATGCCTGTAGACAATAAGATATAATAATATTTTCCAAGCGTTCTAGCATTCCTACACGGAAATAATATCAACATTAATATATTACTTTTAATTGTTTTAAACACAAGCCACAATAATACATACATTTATTATTACTTTTCAACCGTGTATTGCTTATCGGATTATTAATTAAAGCGAGCAGTGTATTTTAACCTATTTCTATTATTAATAATAATTATTATATACTGTACTGTAGCAGTAACATACATATTCGATTGTGCAAATTATTGTTAAATTAATTTTAATTAGGTCTAGTATATATTTGAATCTCTACTTTAAACTTCATTTTTAAAGGAAGTTCCACTTCGGCATTACTATCACTTATTTCTACCTAAAAAGATCTCGAGCAGAGTTCTGACACGTTATGTAACAATATACCCTAAATAGCTCTTCAGGGGTTATTCCTAAGTAACTCCTTAGGGGTGATTCAAAATAACCCTTTAGGGTTCAATTTTACAAAGTAAATGTGAGCTCCGTCATGATCAGTACTGTAGGTAGTTAGGTAGCCACAGGACTGTAGATATTAAGGGACTCACAGAACCCCTAGGGGCTTAAGAAATAAAGACTGATTAGTAAACTATCATCGCTTATCATATTTAAATTCATAAAACGCTGTCTACACTCTCTACACGCATAGCCCCACATGATCGTGATGATCATGGACGCCATACACAAAAAGACGAATACACAAACACCCAGACCCAGAACAGAAATGTAAACTCATCATTCACATTCCTGTCAGGCCGGGGATCGAACCCAGGACCCACTGCGTGTCAGAACGGTATGGTGACCGCTTCACCACGCGGGTCGTCTTCATGGTGGTATAAAGCAGAAATAAGTGTGACTGAAGTGCCGTCGCATTCGAACTACAAAGGGCTCTACCACCGTCGCCTGTTATTAATATATTTCTCTTAAATGTGTACATACTATTTATTTGTATATTATATTCACTTCATAATTTACATGAAGTATAGTTTAAATTAAGTAAATGAAGCGATTGAAATATATTAGAGGGTTAAATATCAAAAAATTGAGGCAGTGTTGTATTTTTTTTTTTTCAAATTGGCAGCGGAGAAAAATACATATATGTATTCAGTTAGCCGAAAAAAAACTTATAATTATCATAAAATAATAATCAAAGAACAGTTTGCTGAAGTCGCAAGGTACAATAAGTATGTTATAAAACAAATCTCGTAGATTTCTAAATCATTAGGCTTTAGCAAAACATTTTGTTGAATACTGTCCTAATATTAAAAGCTAAATAATTGCACGGTGTATTTCATGTAGGTGTTGTCCATCTGAAAAGAAAATTTAAACTGACATTGTATTAAATTAAAAATTAGCAGATCTGTGCTTAAAATTTGAAGAATGGGTAGGTAAGAATATCGTAGACTGACATACTTTTTTCACAAAAGTGAAGTAGCATAAAAAATGAACAACAAAAATGAGCGTGCAATCCAGATGGATTGCATGCTCATTTTTGATGGTAATAGTCACTTATGGACAGCTGTATGCATTTCCATATAGAATAGACTATGATGGTTGCCTGGTATTAAGTCGTAAACATCTACACCTAACTAACACTAACCAGTTGTCTTTATGATGTATGACCGTTTTAAACACCATGATCAGGCCCATTTCTAAACTGAAGCCGTTTAAGCCTCCCTTTTGAAGGTGTTGGAACGTTAAATGTGAGGCGACAATCCTATGATGGTTTTATATTTAAGACCAGCTGTACCACGCAGTGTCACCCGCGTTTATTACAGAAAAATCTATTAAAAACAAACAAACATAGCGTGATGTTATACATATAGCCTAAAGCCTTTCGCGATAAATTTACTATTTAACACAAAAATATTTTTTCAATTCGAATCAGTAATCTGACATTAGCGTGTTCAACCAAACAAACTCTACTGCTCTATAATATTAAGTATAGATTCCAACACCTTCGAACGACTAATCGTTAGCAGTGGCAACGCATCTCTGACCACTTACTATGAGGTGGACAGCATGCTTGTTTGCCACCTCAATCTATACTAATATTATAAAGCTGAAGAGATTCTCTGTTTGATTGAACGCGCTAATCTCGGGAACTACTCGTTCGAAGTGAATTTTTTTTTTGTGTTGAATACTGCATTCACTGAGAAAGACTATATAAATAGACTACATAACATCATGCTTTTTTGTTTATTTTATCTTATGTAGCGGCTGAAACCGTGGGGCAGAGCTAGTTTCATATAAATGTTATTATTGGTAATAATAAATCGTTAATAGCAATATGTAATCCTTACCTCAGTATAGGAACAGTTCCGGAAAGTACTTGGTGTGTGGCGGGATGTGTTGCTGGTGCGACTTCCCGGTGTTGGGCGAGCACGCGCCCGACGTGGGCAGCAGCGGCTCCTCCGATATCGAGTTGAATATCTCCTCCAGTTTGTCTTTGATCTCGTACTGGAAACGAGATATGTTATTATTAAATTTATACATATAGATTATAACGGGAAGAGTGTATGTTTGACTTATGACAATGATTAAACTTAGACTTCTTTATATTTTAGATGTAGCAAATGAACATGAAGTCCACCTGATGGTAAGTGGTTACTGCTGCCATGGACATTTATAAGCAACTTCATATAGAACAGGGGTTCTATATGAAGTCTATCACAGATGCGTTGTTACTCCAGAAGACTGAGATGGTCGCTTCATATAAAAATGAGCCGGCAACCACACCCTTTCATCTCACGCAAGAACTGCTTGAAGTGAGTATTTGAATGAGTATAAATGTGTAAAAATAAATATTCAGAGTTCCGTCGACCACTCTATGTTGCTTTTGTTGACTTCAAAAAGGCCTTCGACTCTATATCACATAACAGTATATGGGAAGCTTTAGAAACACTAAATATAAAAGAAAAATACATAAACATACTGAAGAACATCTATTCCAACAGCACAAGTAGAGTCAAGTTAGATAGAACTGGTAGAAAAATATTTATAAACAGAGGCGTAAGACAAGGAGATCCAATCTCACCCAAACTCTTCATAGCGGTCTTACAGAATGTAATGAAAAGTCTGCCATGGGCCAAAAAAGGTATCAATATCAGCGGGAAATATTTAAGCAACCTTAGATTCGCCGACGACATCATCCTGTTTTCAGAAACTTCGCAACAATTGAGTATCATGTTAAAAGAATTACAACAGGCAAGCTCAAGCATAGGTTTAGAAATGAATCTAGACAAAACAAAAGTAATGACTAACGACCATGTGACACCTGCACTAATAAACAATTACCCCCTCGAGTTTGTAGAGAGGTACATATATCTAGGTAAACAGGTCTCTTTCCGAAACGACAGAAACACAGAAGAATTAGACAGAAGAATAGCGATCACCTGGAAGAAGTACTGGGCACGTAAAGAAATTTTCAAATCACATCTTCCGCTATCAATTAAAAAAATAGTAATGGATACAGAGATATTACCGTGCCTCACTTACGGCTGCCAAACGTGGACATTTGATCACAAAACCAAACGTAAAATCGAAACCACCCAGAGAAAAATGGAGAGAAGCTACCTAGGCATAAAACTAAAAGATAAAATCAGCAATACAAATATTAGAGAAAAAACTAAAATAACAGATGCTCTAACTTTTTTCTACAACTCAAATGGAATGGGACGGGTCACGAGGCTAGATATAACGATGACAGATGGACTATAAGATCTGTAAAATGGCACGGACCAAGAGGTAAAAGGCCGAGAAGCAGGTCGTGTACTAGATGGACAGATAAATAGTGGCAGCACCTGGCCAAAATTGGTTATACACAGCTTTGGACAAAGACAAATGGAAATCCTTGAAGAAGGCTTTAACCCGAGGTCCATACAAAAAAATAATAATATATATTTTTATTTTATATTTTATTTTATATCAATAATCATGCGTGCAAATCATCCAGTAATTTTATCATCAAAATATTTATAATTTATTGGGATATTAAAACTATTTTATTAAAAAACAATAGTAATAACTAATTAAAATGTTTAACTACTAAATATTTCCTGTTAATGTAACTTTGTATGGAATCAAATAAAGCTTATTTTTATTATAATTTTAAATAGATCTGCTGCTCAAGTTTCCAAGAAAACATAATATCTATCCACGAGAACTTGAATCTTTTGCCCTCGAGGTGTGGTGATATACAAGACTCGCGCATCGTAAATGGGATTGAAGCAAAGCTATACGAATTCCCTTGGATGGCGCTAATAGCCTTTCAAACCAGTAAGACGTCTCACAGTACACTCGAAGCTCCTCATTCACGATTTCCATTCGCGTTTTCAGTATTCGCGGGTGAACAATTGTGCTAATAAATTCTTTTTTCGCGGTTAAAGTATAAATAGATTCTGTTAAACGCACATTCTGTTAAACTGCCATTTTTTTAAAACTTCTGGTTATTCACGGCATATTGACGTAACGTAACCCTCGCGAATAAGGAGCTTTTACAGTTTATCAAACATGACACTTATAAAAACGCTATAATACTTTCTACAATACACTCGGATTTTCCTGTATCGTGGGCGCTAACAGAACAGCCTGGGATCAAACCCGGAATTCACAAAAGTTCACTACACTACACTTTAATGAATATCATTCTCACATGCTGTATTGGTAATCCCATCCTAAACTCTTTCATTTTAACCGACTTCAAAAAGGGAGGAGCCACGGTGTTCCCCTCCCCCCTTCCCACGATATTTCTTTTATTGGGACTACGAGCTTTTAAGATTAATGATTGCCCATAACGATAGAACCTGTCTCTATTTGGAGCTGAATACCGTCATACATACATACACGAATACACACATACACGCATACAGACATACATACATACATGCATACATACAAACATACATATGTCGGTGACAGTTGTTTAATCATTATAAACAGATGACGTCACATGTACGCACATGCGTCAGAAAATATCTAATGATCGCCCCATCTACCTGCTATTCCTATAAAAAGGGTCTGAAAACCCGCTCATAACACATTTAATTTGGATGCGTCTCGGTGTGCAGCCCTCAGTCTGTTTCAACAGGGCGTCTTAGCACTATTATCATTTAGCTGTAATTGCTATAAGTTCTGTATCAATAAGATATGTATTCCCTTACTTACCACTTCTGATATCCCGCCATTCCGGCTTCGACCTCTTCTTTCCCGACACATACATACATACTCGTACAATACGCTCGAGAAACATTACACTCTTGGTGCAGTCGGGTACTTACACTATTGTTCTTGCAGCTAACGGAACCAAGTTTCAATGTGGAGGCAGTATTATCAACGAGCGGTATATTCTAACAGCGGCCCATTGTACGACAACGAAGCAGCAGATCAAATTCGTACGTGTCGGTGAATATAATATAGAGACTGGCGAGGATTGTCAAGATGGCTTCTGCGAAACATATATTAAGGTATATTTTTGCTATGCTGTAATCTTGTCCATTATACACTATATGCGTTATTGCTATTTCAACTGTTTAATTTGTACGTGCATGTGTTTTATCAAATTATAATATATAATATCATATTTGATTTAAATAAACACATAGGTTTTGTGTCATCATCATCTAAGGCGCTACAGCCGCGGGTGGGCCTTGGCCTGGTCCAGAACATTATGCCAGTCGGATCTGTTCTGGGCTTTCTCTTTCCATTCTGTCACGCCCAGAGTTCTTAGGTCTTGCATGACTCCATCTAACCATCTGAGTTTAGGCCTTACTCTGTTTCTCCGCCCGTCCGGCTTGCCATGTAGTAGACGTATAATGAACAATAATACAATAATTTTAATATGAAAAAGTTAAACGGGTAGTTGATATTTTATGTCTATCTGTACGAATTGATGAAGACTTGAATTTATTTGATGTCAATATTTGTTCTCATAGAAGTGACGTATTGGTCTTATTTGAGAATATTTTTTTAAACCTAAACCTGAATAAATCAACGCGGAAAAGCTTGGTCTTTTAAGAAATACAATAGATCGTTAATTTACTAAAACAAATCTTCTTCTTTGTCGTTTCACTCTAGGCAGAGCGGCAGTGCCGTAGCGTGAGCTTACGCCGCCCGGGGCGGACGTTGAACTCGCCACACATTATACAAATTTTGACGACCAAAAAAATAACGACAATATCTAAATTGATGACAAAACAAGTTTGCCAATTCAGTTTTTGCCGCCCCCCAAATCTGTTTTTGGCGCCCCTCAAAATGTGCCGCCCTGGGCGGACCGCCCCTCCGCCCCCCGTCGCTACGCCACTGCAGAGCGGTCGTGGTCATCATGAAGTTGTTTGGATGACTGATGTGACGCGCTTCACGTCGCTTCATGTCGCGCCATTTTCCGCGACCAGAGTACATCCTGGTACACTGATTCAATGAGCCGTCCACAGTTGATTTGATTTGATCGGTCCATCGCGTGGGTGACCTTCCACGTGCTCTAGTGTCCTCTATGCTTCCTTGCACATCATTAAAAACAAATAGATGTATGAAAATGCAACAAGATCAAACATGACGTTTAGATTTTAGTTCAGCCGCTGGTTTGATTTTTTAAAATATGGAATTAGAAAACGAGTATGCAGTGCAACTGGTGGTTAATGGCTACTGCTGTCCATGTACATCTGTAATCAATCCACGGTAAAGTACGAGTTTTACCTGAGGGTAACTACAGATGAGTTGCAATCCCTTATTTACATATTTTTAGATTGGTCTATTTACTAACTTTCATTTGATTCCCATATTGCCGTAAATAAAAAATCGTCTCTCCACCCCTTTTTCGTCTATTTCCAGGTGCCATTTTTTAAATTATTTAGCCATGTTACTTTCCAAACTGAGACGATTCTAATGATATGTCGTATGTTACAATCTGTTAAGCCGTTTTGGCTGTAGCGCGTGCCAAAGAAATGGACATACATACAAACAAACATACGTACATATATGCATACATACATATGCTCGAAAACATTACTCTCCTTCTGTCGCAGTCTGGTAAATGAAGTTTCAAGTGTTAACCAATAAATAAATACTAACATAGCAGGTAAATAAAACGGTTGTAAAGTAATTTTCACTTTCAGCTAAAATGAAATGAAATTAAACGTTACTGAATTGCTCTTTTCGCAAATTATTAATAATGCATGGCCGTCATATTTGGGTTCCCGAGTTTAATTTCATAGTTATAGCGTAATTAAAGTTTACATTTATTGCAATTTCGCCCAAAAATGGCAGCTTAATTTAATTTGTTTAAAGGACTGGTCTACATGGGGCTACAATTACAGCTTTTAGGGATGGAGCCTTAAAACAATGACCTATGGTCGAGTTTTTTTTTTATAAATATGAAGTAGCAAACGATCAAGTAGCCCACCTAATGGTAAGTGGTTACTGCCGCCCATGGACATTTGTAAGCAACTTCAT
>DWNE01010679.1:0-10212 GCA_018249875.1 Cecropterus toxeus
TGTGTGTCCATGGCACCCACGACACAGGAGAAAATCCTAGTGTGGGGCTATGAGTGTAGAAAGCGTCTTTTTTAAATCTGAAAGGTAATTTATTGAGAAATGGTGTTAATAATATAATTAAAATCTATTAAGTGGATGGAGAGATTGCACAATCACTTTACGAGTTTGTGTAAGTTATGTACGTATTATAAATGATTTATAACTGGCATTAACGGTGTAGGCAGACACCGTGAAGCAATTTAAACGTCCAAGATTTTTTTTAAATAGCTTTTATTTAAAGGCATAAATAAAAGAAATACTCAAAATGATGTGTAAAGTGTACCAATCTGAATTTAACCAGAGTATGAGCTAAATCCATGTCTAAATCAAAATTGACATCCGTTTCCAACAGTGGGACATCGTTAACGGCGCTGGTTATTTTTAGACTACTTGTTATAAAATCTCCAAAAGGACAAATTAATAAAAACCTACAGAAATAGAGCATCAAATACACGCGTTCGAAATTTCAAAGGAATAATATTAATGTTGTACCGAAACCTTGCAGCGACAAAGCTAGTTTGCTCCTCAATTTATCCGCTCGGTGTATTGCTTGGTAAGGAATATAACATGATTAGTGCTACAAGACAATTGGGTCGGGAGGCAAGTTAGTGCTCATTATAGTACCCGTGTCGAGTAACTGAATTGCAATTTATTGCTTTCTCGTTGTTTTTCATAATTTATAAGATTAGCAGAGCGCCGCCGTCGCGAGCCCTTTATAAATTTCAAATAAGCTTGATTTACGGTCGCCGTAAAAACTGTTGTTAATTACGTTTCAACTTTGTTTTTGTTTACTATACTGTAATTATTTTGTTACATTTTTATTTTACATACTCACATATGTGGAAGACACACCCATTTATATTAGGAATGTATAAATTTCGGAAAAGACTGTAATTTAAGTGATATATGCATTTCACTCTTGCTTTTTTCTATAATACGTGAGCTATAAATATATATTCAAAGCAATTTCAATACACACATAAATGTTACCACCCCAATTTGTTTCATCGGCCGTAAAAGCTCACAGGCATTAATTCATGCATCGAGCTGCATATATAGTTTCTTAATAGTAATAGTAAATTAAACATCATATTCGCATAAACTGAGAACACTTCACTTGATATTAAACATTTAAAAGCGAGCCATGTTATTTTACACTATTTACATTTTCATTAGACCACTCTAAACGTATTTTTCCTGAGTGCCCCACGTAGTGCGTCTTTTCTTGGACTCCTTAGACATTCAACGGACACGGCGTCGTCCACTCTGAGCTACGTGATCCGCTTAGAGAGCTGTTTGCAGAACTCACGGCAAATACGTTATCGATATTATAAAATGACACTGTAAATTAAAGATTACATTTATCTGGCATTTGGCGTTGAAACGATGGGACTGTGCTATTAAATGCTAAATTATTTTTAAGCATTTGTCCAAACGTTTGATAGAGTCAACGGTTGACCAGAACGATGGCACTTACTGCGGTCAACGAATTAGTCTTGCTATTAACAAGGTAATGTTGCCGGCATTCTGGGAACACATACGCGAAACAGCAATTTGGATGCAGATTTTTATATTTAATTTGGCTATTTGTTTCTTTGAAAATTTAAGTTATTTTTATGTATTTAGTTGTTAAGTTATTTAGTTATTGTTTTGTTACTTTGTTACATGGAAAATGGCACCAACGCGGCCAACCTTAGAACTATATACCTGGCAGGCTTTTATATGCTGTCAATAATTACTTTCGTTTGTATTTATTATTTTCGTATCTCTACTTTACAGATTTCCCTGAAATGCGAATTGCGCATTGAAATGTAAATTGACATGTATAATCATGACAAAAAGCATTAATGTGTGTTGAATTTTTTTTTACTGCGCGAGTAGTAATGTTTTAGTGGTATCATCCACGAGCTATATCTATAGCTCAAATCCACCGCGATATAAAAGTGTGTAGTAACAGGTGTTAATAATGCAAGGAGTTAGAGAAAGATAGAAAAACTGCTCTTTTTCAAAGCCAGCGATGCATTAGATACTCCTTTGGTGTTGCAAGTGTCCATTGGCAACGGTGACTGGAAAGTAGTCAGGTGACCTGTCTGCCTTATCAGGGATACCTGGGGTAATTTTAATTTCCTAAAAAAATATCACTAACTTCAAAAATCCTACCTAAAAGATTTTATACAGAAATAATAACATAGAGATATATAGACCGTTTAAACGTTACAAGGTGAGCTGGCTCGAGGGCTCGCTAATATTTACGACGTTTTTCACTCCTCCGGCAGTTGAATTAACATTTTTATGGTTGAACAGCAAATGGCAAAACCTTGCCGGTCATTAGACACTCAGGGAAACTTTACGCTCGGGCGCGCTATCGAAATTGTTGTCCCTGATTTCACATTAAACTCAAAGAAATTGGAACGTTAGGGAAGATTTATATTTTTACTTTGACCAACAATACTTAAGCGTAAACAAACTTATTATTAAATTTATCTTTTATCTTTACGAACATCAAAGGTTTTGTTTATTGAGATTGTTAATTGCTACATTTCTATAGTTAGCGTTTCTTGTTATCAAAGTGTGTGAAGTTTTATATGTCATTTCAGTTTATATACCACACATATTTCTATAATAGAACAGGCCAAATCACAGTGTCTTTGTTGTCAATACTCATTTACGTATTATTTATATAGATTATTAGGCAATAAAGTAGCCATGTACGTTACATATAAAAGTTTGCTGCGTGTAATCCTTATTATATGCACTATTATCATTAACTTAATCTCACGTAAAGAAAAAGGAATTAAAATATAAATGAGTTATTTATTTATTATTAAACGAAATAATTAAAGCTACAAATTTTAATTCAATATTATTTTGAACTAAAATTACATTAACCTTGTAAGATAATACATAAGATTTTCTGCGGTATCGATTGCAAAACGTTAGTACGAATAATACCTCCTCCATCGCCAAAGAAACATGACTTAAATCTATTTATATAAAAGGTAATTCTGACTCACTGACTTATATATCAATGTACAGCGGAAACTACTTCACCAGGACCCTAAAATTTCGTACAAGGGTTCCTTACATGGTGTAAGTAAGCGATAGGAAAGGAGTTTTAGAAATTCAACCCCTAACGAGTTTAACAAATTGTATAAAAGTTCGCTAATTCTGAAGCAAGCTCTTTAAAACTTAATATCTGACTTTATGGTTAGAAATGAATGCAAAAAGATACCCCTTTTTTTTTAAATGTCCAATGAAGTGGACATGGGTCTGCTAGTAAATTATAAAAGTCTCATACTTTTATAATATATTCGGTAAATGTAACTGACAATATTTTAAAACAAAATGTAGACGACGGAAAAAGGATGCTAATACGTTCTTCAAATTCTTCAGAAAAAGCACATTAATGGCTTCTGTACCAAAACTTTCGCTGCGTCTGTTCAGACTGAAGCCATAAATGAGCTAGTAATGATTTTCAGATAACCATAAAGTTAAGAATAATTATTCGCTAATTTGATCTCTATAAATTACGTAGATATGCGCAAAGTGTATCACTAAATAATATCTCATTAATGATATAAGGATCTCACTAATAATAGCTCATTAATGATATAAGTTGGTCGTTTTGCCAGGTGGTAGAACCAATGTAGTTCGAGCGGGGAAGTACCACCGCCACTCTTATTTCTAGCGTGACGCAGTTCTTGCGTTTCGGTGGAAGGGTGTGGTTGCCGACTCACTTTTACATGAGGCGACCATCTCAGTCCACGTTAGTAGCAACGCATCTGTGATAGACTCCAAATAGAACCCCTGTTCTATATGAAGTTGCTTACAAATGTCCATGAGCAGCAGTAACCACTTACCATCATGTGGACATGCAGTCCACCTCGTTTTGTACTTCATTCTTACATTAAAAAAAATAACAGAACTACGAACATTTGATATCTATTTGTAAATATTTTGGTTCATTTTTTTTGTATAGGGAAATTATATATCACTTGCCTGTACTTAAGTTATAACTAATCAAGAGACATTTATCTATCAATAATCTAATTGAGTGGTTTAATAATGACAGATGCAAATTAATTACGCAATCACGTAGCACCCGCGCATTGTCCGTGTAGGTGACTGCCTTGATTCTTATGCCAGGAAATGTTTCGTACTTATCTTAAAGTTCCATCACAATGAAGTTCAAGAATGCAGTAACTCAATTTGTTTACTATCGAAAAAACAATGGAATATAATATAAATGTTTAAAAAGCGCCGTAGCTGTTGATAATAATGAAAACAGTAACGAGTTAATACAGGAACTTATCATTATTCTTTTCACTCCACTGCGTCAAAAGGAGGGTAATGTTTTTCGAGCGTATGTATGTACGTATGCATGTATGTATGTATGTATTTATTTGTGTATGTATGAATGTACGTATGTATGTATGAATTTATGTTTGTTACATACAAACAATGTATGTCCATTTCTTTGGCACGCGCTACAGCCCAAACGGCTTGACAGATTGTGACGTATGAGATACTATAACCGACCTCTTTGAATATAAGTATACATAAATTTATTTACATAAATTGGTAGGTGATTGGATATTTTATCAATATTAATCGTAATTGTTCAAGTTTTGCCTCCACTCCACTCCACGGCACTCCAGGTTTTTATTTTTCTTACCTCTATCTAATAGCAATATTAAATTACAGTAAACTTACATGTGTTCACTACATATATAACTTAATAAGACAAAACCACCCACGCTGTTTGTTGTACATCTGGCCGAACACAAAAAAGAGAAGGAATGCTTGAGTAGACGCAAAAAGGTGTAAATGTTAAATAATACCTCTGTTCATGGAAACTTTAGTAAGAAGATTCTCCGTGGAGTCTTAAAAAGTGCCGCAGGCGACAATCTTCAGAATTTAGTTAGCATCTGAGTTTAAATAGTTAATAACTGTTGAGACGTTTCGGTTTTATGCGAGTGGCAAATTCCTCCCCTCTTAAGCATAACGATGCATAAATCTTCATTCTAACCTAAGATATATCCCAAGTTTCAACAAGTTCTTTTATCCGCCTACCTACAAAACTGCTTATATAATTGTTAGGTTATTCCTGTGACTCCGTCCGCTTTAGTTATGTCTATCATAGTATTGAGTATCTTATGTGTAAATCTAGGTTATAAATGTCTATATAATAAATTTCCGCGAAATCCGTCCAGTAGTTTTTACGTGAAAGAGTGTGTGGTTGCCGGCTCACTTTTATATGAGGCGGCCATCTCAGTCCTCGGGAGTAGCAACGCATCTGTGAAGTTGCTTACAAATATCTATGGGCGGCAGTAACCACTTACTATCAGGTGGGCTGCTTGCTCGTTTGCTACTTCATATTTATATATAAAAAAAAACTAAAATTGCATTAAGCCTTTTGTGGTCTCTTCTACTTTAGACCATAAACTTCTGTTTTAAATAAAAAAAAATACTTTTAAGATGTTAATACTGAATGATAATGGTCACTTTTATTAAAGTTTATGCTAGTGGTTTGAGCAGCTGAGAATGCTTAAATATTTACACAATGTGAGTTTAAGGGACATGCTTACAAACATTTTCTTAGCTACTTAAAACCAGGACTGGTGTTGCGTTCCTATGGTGATCCCGGAGTCCTCTTCGCCGCACTGCGGACGGTCACTAGGGGATTTTATAGAGTAAAAATTAGAGAACATTATTTAATGCTCCTGTAGCATTACATAATGTTCTCTAATTCATCTTTCATCTCATCATCATCTCCATTTATTATAAATGTATTTTGTGTATTGTATCCCTACTAATATTATAAAGCAGTAGAGTTTGTTTGGTTGAACCCGCTAATCTCAGGAACTACTGGTTCTAATTTAAAAAATATTTTTGTGTTGAATAGTCCATTTATCGTGGAAGGCTTTAGGCTACATAACATCACGCTATGTTTGCTTGTTTTTAATTATTGTTATCTAATGAACGCGGGTGAAACTGCGTGGCACAGCTAGTGTATATTATATATGATATTTTATATTATATGTATTAGTGTAGTAAATATTGAAATAGTTTATTCCTAAAACCACCACCCTTTAATGTTCCATCCACCCAGGATTGAATGGTATAGAATGCCATCAGGCATTAAGTTACAATAGGGCAACTATTGTAACTTGTTTATATATAAATACCACATATCCCAGCATCGCTGTCACGATAATCACCTTTTAAAGGTTTCCAACTCTAAATAAAAATCTTATATATTTATATTACATAAATATTACGTTATGTTATATTTTTTACAATATTTTATCATTACTTTAAGCGCGTTCCCGCGTGGTCCCAAGCGCTCTTTTTATTCAAGAACTTTAAATTTTAATGTTTTCGGGTTAAAAAGTATCTAACTGGTGCTATTTCCCTAAAATGTTTGCATAAAATTCTTACATAAAATGCAGAAGTTTCCGTATTCCATATTTTCATTTTATTAGCAAATATACTTGGAAAATGCCTATTAGTGTGAGGTTCTGAAGAAATTAATTTTGTATATTAATACGTAAAACGAAAACTTCCGATCCCTTTTCGTGAATTATGCGTGGTATGGATGTGATATTTGTCATGGTTACATTTAATGTAGAGAATGGTCGCGCAAAGGTGTTAAATTTATGTATAATAAGAGGTGACAAGTATACATAAATTAGACAAAATTAATAACTATTCATGTTATTCTTTGGATTTGGCTTAATCGCCGAAAATAATGAATATTTTATAAAAAATACCTCGTTTTTTAAATTGTATTAATTATTTCAATATTTGTCTGGTATGATTTGTGTACGTTACGTAAGAAATACATATGGTCTTCTCATTAAAAAAAGATGAATTACGGTAAAAACTATTTTTGAGTTTTGTATATATTATAAATTTATCAAAGGTGTTAACGTGAAATAAGTAATGTAAAAATATATCATTATCATATTACAGTTTAGTATTTATTTTAGTTTACGATAGAATTTCGACCACTGCGGCGGCCAACTTTATATAAGTGTAACACATTCACAGTAAACTTTAAGCATAAAAAGATCTATAGAAAGCGCAGACTAACAGAGCATTCAGGGTACGTCAGTTTGAACCGGCGACGCCCGTTCAGCCGTATTTTAGAATGAAAATCGCATTCAATGGCAAGCTTTAGTTTATTATAATCCGGAATGTCGATCAACCATAATGCGGATCTTCGGATACTTTGATTTCTAAAGGGATGTGACTATTTGACTGTTTAACTGTTACATGTCTTTAGTGTATCAACCGAAATAAACTTTCAGACATGACTGTATTCTATCTATACAGTATAGTATATGACTGGATAAACGAAAGCTCTTTAAACGATTAATAGGTTTTTAAAGAATATGAACATCGACTGACTTACATATGAGCCCACCATTTTTGTGAGTGGAAACACATCTATAATCGAATTCAGGTAAAACTTCAGGTAGATCAGTGTAAGGAGTTGTAAATAGCCCTACTTGGCTATAATTGAAGGAGAGGTGAAGTTCATCTTATCACCAGATGAATAGCTCGTTGACTTATAAAAAAGATGAAGTGTAATCGATTCATTTATTTGAGAGCAATGTTACAGATGGAGCCAAGCCCAAATTACGATAAAGGTTCCATCTTTTTGTGCCATGGGTTACAGAGATAAAGTGTTATGGATTTAAAGGTGGTAGAACCAAAGTAGTTTAACGCCACCACTACCACGATCACTCTTACTTCTAGCGAGAAGCAGTCTTTGCATTTCGGTGAAAGGGTGTAGTTGCCGACTTACTTATGTAGGAGGCGACCATTACGACCATATATTGAACGTTTAGAGTAGCAGTGCATCTGTGTTCGATTTCAAATAGAACCCATTTTTTATATAAAGTCCTTGTACACGGGCGGCAGAAAACACTTGCTATTAGTTGGACTGCATGCCCCTTTGCTACTTCAATTTGATATAAAAAATAATGATATAATATTATTGGTACATAAGAAATCCTGATGCTTATTACGGATTTGTAACCACTTAGGTAATCTTTCTCTAAAGTAACCACAAAAGTATTGAAAGATGAAAGTGTGGAGGGTAGTATGTACTTTGAGACGAAATTACCGTAGATAGCACTAATTAGGCCCTTTGATTTAGCAAACCAAACGGCTTTGGCGGCTCAAAAGATACCCGAAGTGTGTTGGTGTATGAAGTAAGCTTTCCGGGACCGTGTAGAATTATTTTGCAAACTGAAACTCAAACGTAACCTTTTGTGGTTCGGTTAATAATGAGACGAACATATTTCTTCTACGTATATCTAATTGGGACTCTGTAAACATCATTTAGGTATACTTCTGTGTACGGATGTTTGCTTTATATTATTTAAGGATGGTTGAATATTTTTTGGTTTAAATGCAATAGCGGTGTCTCAACCATCAGGTACTTCTGTCATATAGTACTTCGGGCTTATCGCCAATTTCCTTAACTAAAGGTGTTAAAGGGTAAACTTACATAAGCCTTTCAACTTTATGTATACGGTACTATATATTTTTTTGTTATCACCCAGGATTCTCTGACATTAAATGGACCCTTTGTAACACGTAGTAACTAAGATGTTCTAAAATTAAATAAATATTGTTTCTGTAGGATCTGTAATTAACTCAAGCAGAAGAAATTTATTTTATTAATGTATAAAGTTAACGTTAAACCGTAAGTTAAGTTAAATGACAGCAAGCTAAAATCTATAAAGTTAAAGTTATACTTAATAATAGCCCATCTGTGAATGTTTTCATACAGGCTATTATGATTTTTAGAGCATAATTGAAACTATCAATCAATCAATGTGATTGCTATAGCAATTTTTTTAAGCTATTTCACGCTCCAACAAGCACGTTAAGCAGTCTATCCACGTTATTATCATTAAAGAGCAGCTAGGAGGTTCCAAAAAATAAACCACGTTCTATATTAAAGCTCTTTCAATTTGCTTAGAGTAAATGAATCAAAAACCGTGTCTCTTTGCTTTTATATTTTTTAACAAATGAATAAGTACACTTGAACAGTAGATACTAATTACAGTAACATATATTCAATACCAGTAAAATACATCAACTTTACGAATATTAGCTAAAAAAGTCGACGAGAAACCGTTGGATTCAGAAAGCGTCGTTTATTTTTGTCCGAGGTTTTCGAATCCCCTTGTGACTTGCCCGGGCAAAGAGGGTGCCCTCGATACCCGAACATTCCTTATCCCCCCTCCTTATGCCGCTGACATAGCGGTAGTATAAGAGAGGCCAGTGAGGGTAAGAAAGAATGGACTACCTTTGGCTCGTGGCTCCGCTGGTCTAGTCCTCGTATTTTCCCATAGATTTACCTATGTATGTGTTAATGCCGCCATGCAAGCTGTAAAGTGGGCGAGCTTTCGCTTTTAGCTTTCTACGGAATCCGCTCCGCTGTCGTTGCGTAAAAGAGTAAAATTCACATAAATTCTTACAAAATTCAGGTATTACTATATGGGTCATATTAATATCTTCCAATTAATAATTGAATTTAATAACATTAGATCGCCCATTATCACATACCGCAATGGATTTAGTTAATCCTAATTAAATTTAAGTTTATAACCATTAGCATTACTTATGTAAATTAATTTTAATTACTGATACAAATTATATTAATAATTATGGAAGGCTTCGATCAGCCTAGACTAGTACTTTCAAATATTCAAGCCATCATTCATTCATTCATTAAATTCGAATATTCAACCATCATTCAATACATAAAAGTAATTAAAACATGAAGAAGGTGGCGAATTTAGGTATAGGTATTAGGTATATTAAATTTAACTCATACAGTTAGTTGTAAGCCCATAATTGCTTGTACCCCTCCTCACCACCCCTCCCCGCCCCTTCATTGTGACGTCACTATGTTTCAAAGAAAAAAATAAAGTAAATAATGTTTGTATTGTTTAAAAACATAATAATATAAATAGAAGTAGAAGAAGAATATCGTATTAGGCGACGCGGCAGTTCAGAAAACAGAATAGATTTTGTATTTGGATGTTGTGAAGTATGTAAAGTATGTAAAGAATAAAAAAAAGACGCTTTCTACACTCATAGCCCCACACTAGGATTTTCTCCTGTGTCGTGGGTGCCATGAACACACAA
>DWNE01010680.1:0-10210 GCA_018249875.1 Cecropterus toxeus
AGGGTGTGGTTGCCGGTTTACTATACTCGTATATGAGACGAACATCTTAGTCCTCGGGAGTAACATCGCATCTCTAATCGACTTCAGATAGAACCCCTGTTCTATATGACGTTGCTTACAGATGTCCATGAAGTAACAACTTAACATCAGGTGGACTTGAGAAAAAAAATGATATGCTGGCTAATTTGAGGTAATAAATGACTAATGCTCTGAATAACGAAAGAGAAACTTAACAGGAACAGCGAAACCGCCTTTAATCTAAGTATTTTAATTTATGCCCTTAGCGTTTTCTAAATCTTTATTCATGCCGAGAGTTCTTTTTTTGTACAAATAAGTTGAGAATACTCGACTTAAGAGGCATTATTACGTTTTTATATACGGAAAATTACGTTTCATTGTGCGGGTGTAATTATGAGACTTTTAACCGACTTCTCTTTCGAATTAACATTTGTGGATTGGCCTGATGACCTTCAGAGCTCATCAATACATGTTAATAACATTTTTATAAAATGACTTTTTCCCGACTGCGTCAGAAAGAGGGTAAAATTCGAGCGTATGTATGTATGTTTGTTTGTTTGTATGCCTATTTCTTTAGCACGCGCTATGGTCTAAACGGCTTGACGTATTGCGACATAAATGGCAGGTCATTAGAATGGTCTCAATCTGGAAATTGACAGGCTAGGACGGATACTAAATAATTTTATAATAGAGGAAAAAAGGGCACGGACAATTTTTTTTATTATCATGGCAATGTGGATATCAAATGGAAGCTATTAAATAGACCATTTTATAAATATATATACATTATAATATATATTTGACCACTTCACGCTAGAAATAGGTGTGTGACGTCCGCTATCGTACCATAGTTGTTTGTACTACCACTTTGTCTTTTAATGGAAGTAGTTTTTGAGCATATTTTGATTTGCGTTACATATCTACATATTTTCGATTTCGGATTTGGGATTAACAATACTAATTTAGGGTTATAATTTCTCGTCTCGTCTCGTCAACCCATTATTGTCCCACTGCTGAGCATGGGTCCTTTCTCAGAGTGAGAGAGTTTTAGGCCATAGTCCACCTCGCTGGCCAAGTGCAGGTTTCCTCACGATGTTTTCCTTCACCGTAAAGCATTGATAATTAAATTCTAATACGCACATAACTTTAGAAAAATCAGTGGTGCGTGACTGGGATTCGAACCCCGGATCCTCGATTGAGAGGCCGAGTTTCAACCATTAGGCTATCACTGTTCATTCATCAGCTCTCCTATCATGCTCAGGGTTATAATTTATGCTAGGTAAATTAGTTGAAAATTGAAAATATGGTTGCTGCTGAATTTCAGCGATATTAAGCTGTAATACATATTTGCTGGAAGAGAAGGACAAACATTTGTAAAGAAACGATGATCCCGTTCTTCATTAAGAATACAATAAATATTCCTTCTACGAATACAATAAATATCATCATCATACTACAACCAAACAAAACATGAAAGAAAAATCGAAACTGTAACTTTAAGGCGAAGTTACCAATACTTAAACTGACTTGATAATAAAACAGCGTACAAAAATAACGGGAACATTAATAATAATTTGTAAATAATTTGTTCTGTAAAATTATAATCCGCGCCCGGACACAGGGAGCCGTGTCAGGCGGTGACAGCGACTTGCCGGGGCCGCTCGTAAAAACTTTCCTAATTATCCACATTTTGTTGCTAAGAACCAACCACTCGTACCACGTTATACTTCAGTTAACTTTGGGTTAAGGCACATTGTGTGAGACATCTTTTATGTTAAAAGTATTTTTGCAAAAATATGTGTTAATGTCTTATTACCCGACTGCGTCAGACGGAAGGTAGTGTTTTTGAGCGTATGTATGTTTGTATGTATGTCAATTTCTTTGGCACGCGCTACAGCCTAAAAGGCTTGACGGATTGTGGCGTACGACATATCATTAGAATCGTCTTAGTTTGTAATATGACATAGGCTATATAATTTAAAAAATAGCGCCTGGAAATAGAGGAAAAGCCCCCCTTTTTTCTCTATTTCCAGGCGCCATTTTTTAGAAGGGACAATTTTTTGCTATTACGACATATGTGTATCAAATGAAAGCTACTAAATAGACCAATCTAAAAATATATGTACTTCTAATTGGCTATTTTGACCAAAACTCATAAAAGCGCTAAAATAATATCATTATGAACAAAAAAATCGTTTTAAGCCGTCGGGTTTATTGTTTCAATGTTTTTGACGATGTTACAAATTTAGTACTAGCTGCTGCTCGTGACTTAGTACGCATAGTTCTTTAGTAGTTATGATCTACGATGGATGGTACGTATCTACGTTATTGCCTTAAAAAGTTCGTGGTTCGATGTGAACAGTGGAGGACCGACCGTTGTGGCGCACCTTGTGGGAGACCTATGTTCAGCAGTGGATTGATAAGGCTCCTGATGATGATGATTGATGAAAGGTGTGTTTTTTTATTTTAATGTTAATATGACAACCGCGTGGCGGAGCGGTCACCATACCGGTCTAACACGCAGTGAGTCGCGGATTCGGCCAGGCAGAAATGTAAATGATAAGTTTAGATTCTGTTCTCGGTCTGGATGTTTGTGTATTCGTCTTTGTGTGTCCATGATACCCATGACTCAGGAAAAATCCTACTGTTGGGCTATATAGAAAGCGTTAATGTTAATTAAGCTAAATTAATTTATGCCTTTGTGATTTGACTCTAGAGACACTACTACTGCTTCTGTCATTTAGCAGCGTTAAGAGCTACTGCAACATATGCAAACAAAAAAATCGTGAGCAAGATCAGTTATAATTTAATTAAATTATAAAAATTGTAAATTACATTCTTATAACAATTAAAAAGTTCATTGACTATGTTCGCAAATTAACGCTATACCCACGAAAATATTAATTCAATTATAACATTGTAAAGTTTGAAACTTGGTTTTGTAATGTAAAATCGTAAAACTAATTAAAGTTCACGATAGTTAGCAGTTACTCCTTATGTTCGCAATGTTACTGTTAATTATCCCGTTAAACTTAATTCCGCTTAACATTTTAATTGAACTAATAACACATCACATTATGAGCATTATCTGTTACGCATACATTCATACATTAATTAATTAAGCTTAAGTAATTAAACAGTGGAAATTGAGTAACATACTAGTAGATTGACTCCGGTATAATGACGGCAATCTCATTCGAACGGCATTCGTTTGTAAACACGGTTACAGAGCTGTTAAGAGAACTCAGAACATACTCTAACTGATTGCATCGTTCATTGAAGTCGTTTGACGGGCGAGAGTGCCTACAATTTATACCCAAATAAGCCGTTACTCATATTACTGAGGGGAGTTTAAAACGTTTTTTAAGATAATTTACAGCTTTCGAACGCTCATGAGTCACTGCCAACTAAACTAATACGTTAAATGCGTCTATTTTTATGGCGTCGACCCCAAATCCCCGGATCGATTAAACAGATTACCCGGCTATATCGTATTTCACTGCATTAATTTAACCGGGCGTCAACTCGCTTAGTTTGAGTTTCCAACATATTGTAACACGTATAATTCACGGGAAACTTTACAAATAGATGTATTTATAACATTGTTGCGAACTTCACGCGATTAAGTAGGAAATATGACGAGACGGGATGCTTCTCGGTCGACTAATAATTACAATAATTGCAAAAGTTTCACACTACAGTCTTAACCGCAATGCCTTACGGCCATTTGTTTGTATTAATGCCGACCGCGTTGCTAATTAAGTTTATGTACTTTTGCGATTTTTCATTAAAGTAATTTAAATAGTAGTATTTAATAGTGGTGGAGTAAAGCCTACAATGTTGGCCTCACTTTTAAGATCTGGGTGCGATACAAGGCGCGTAGGAAAAGAATAGACTTTTACGCCGTTTTTTAGCTGGACGCTGCATATATATAATTATTAAAGGTCTTTTTAGGATTTCGTTCTCAAATTTTCCACTTGTTCGTTCGTTTGTTGAATTTTTTACAGGTGTTTGTGATTCTTTTACAGATGGTTTATTTCCGCTATAACAACCGATACTAAAGACATTCTAAAATAAATATTTAAGGTGGGCTATATAACAAATGTGGTTTTGCCGTTTTGTATAGATATTGGAAGCCTTCGAACGCGAGTCCGTCTCACACTTGGCCCATGATATTTTGAAAACACCCACATTTTTTTTTCAAATTCAGTTGCACATTTAATGAATGAAAACCGGATAGAATTGCCACTCTCATAGCAATTTGATTCGACTTAGAATAAAATATTTTCAATATTGTCTTCCTGGCTTTGCATTGGGCATAATTTACAGTGATATAATCTGAAGGAAAACAAGGGACATCTTAGAAAGCTTTCGTATCTTTTCTTTAGAAAATTTTCCGCAGCGACACAGGATCTTCAAAGAGAATGGATCGTTTACCCCATGCAGTAAAATATTCCCGAAAATTGTGAGAACAAATATGGCGAGCGAAGTAAGACCATTCTTTTGTTACAAGACCCGCACTTAGTATTTTAAGCTGTGAAACGTGTGCATAGTCCCTTAAATAATAAATAAAAGGTTTTCAGTATAAGAAAAGTTAAAATTAAGATTAAAATCCGCGTGTCATGAGTAATATGGACATTTTCAATAATACATAACTCAAAGATGACTGACTGACATAGTGATATCTCAGCCTACATCACTGCACGGATCGGGGTGAAATTTGACATGCAGGTAGATGTTATGACGTAGGCATCCGCAAACTCCATCCAGCATGTTTTTCAACCATAGTTGTGATATTTGTAAAATATTTCATATATAATAATTGTTTTTTTCAGACTCCAAACATTTGATGGTTACGGTTTTGGCACTTTTTGTCAAAAGAACAAAATTTGCCAAAACCGTAAGCACTCCATATTTTTCGCTGTTCAGTAATTAATTACTTGGACGTGATTTATCTACGCAGCTACGGATGCATTCAAAAGAGATTCGTTGAACAAACTTGATGTTAATGAGCTGTCGATTAACAATGTTTAGTAGATAATTTTCTTATTTGTATAATAACAAATTTAATGTAACATTTTTTTTAAGTCTAGAAGTGTATTCTTTAATATATATAAATGGCAAAACAAAAAATGGTTCAGTCTCTACGAGATATTTAGCATGCGTATGCGCAGACGCATATGTGACAAATTAATCTCTTGAAGTCTCAAGAGATATTTTATAGTAACATTGTAAAAAAAAACAACGAATTAAATTTTATTTTTAATAATAATTTCTACACTTTTCAGTTAACAATTGAAGTTTATGATTTTATCCGTTTATATAAAGCGTCAGTTAAGGGCGAGTACTTATCATTAAAACAGCAAAAACAAAAACCGCTTTTTTCGCTATTAATCACTACGCGATGATTAATCAACATGGCCGCGGGCGTATTTAACCGACTTTAATGATCCGTTCGTCGGATACTATTCCTTCGGCACGTGCCGGGACGGGTTTAAACGGTTGTTTTACGATAATTTACGCCTTTGATGATTTTTTAGTGCCGCTCTAAAGCAATTACTCGGTAAGAGGTTGTAACTTCTCACGGCGCTTTTTAATAAAAGAGCCCTGCAACTCTCTTAGTTTTGATATTTTGTGCGAAATATTTGATTTAATACTAAAAAAAAAAACTGCGTATTTACATCGCATGTATTTACTTTTGTCTATTTGCCTTTGTATTTGCAATCGTATCAGATTTAAAAGAATGAAAATATATTTTATAGTTAATATGTTGCGCTACATTTAGTCTGTATTCAATTAAAATTCCTCTACGGTGTTACAATAAAAATGATGTTATAATTTTTTTTAATTTTGGCGCATAGTTTCAAATAAAACGATATAAAACTATGTAACGTAGTATTATAATAAATAACAACTGCTTTATGGGATTTCGGAACAAGGATTGTCCTCGTAAACGATTATAGATAATTTGCCGCGTTTGATAATTAAAATGAAATAAATTAAATTAAAAAACTATATACTTAAATAAATACGTTTGCTTTGACGTAGCTTAAAGAAATACTCGTATATGGCAGCGAAATAGGAGCGAATAATACACGAGAAGTTCTTATAGAAACATAACGGATAAGGCAATGATTTGCAAGGTAATAAACCAAGAGTATACTTCAACACCTTTTACTACTAATCTGTAACAACATTAGGTAAAACTAAAATTTAACAGCAGATAAAGTTTAGTACGAAATCATTGAAATGCGCTCGTAACACTTCACAGCACTTTTCATACTCGTATATCTGCTTTGTTACATACTTAGAATACAAAAGTACTAGACGATTTTCGCCAACAATACTTTATATAAGTACATTTTTATGTAAGTAACACCCGTCTCGATACAACTTTTGAGCGAGTTTTCAAACCCAACTGTAAGCTTCTTAGTTGCAGGCAGGCACTGGATTTTTCTTTGTAAAATATCAAAGCTTTTATCGATAACTTGTCCGTTTTCTGAATATACTATGAGTAAGATATCAAGTACTTCGTCTTATAAATACATCTGAATGTACAATGAATGTGTTTTGTCGAGATGGATGAGTCTCATGAATAATGTCTTTTGAAAGTTTAGCAGCAAATTTGATATTCGATTGCAAATGTGAGTTTTTAAGTAATTCTCAATTGGCTTATCATGGCGATAATGTTTCATGAAAAGAAACAACATTTAAAAAAATAATGTTTGAACATCTTTTATATTATTTTATTTATATTTTAGTAAAATAATAGAAAAATTTAACCACAAATTTGTACTGTGCTGGTATATCACTATTCCATTTTGTGACATGACTATTGTGGTTTATCTGTGAATGTATTCGTATTTAATATTGTATAGAATTCATAAAAAATAGTTTCTTCCAAGCGCTTAATATTGCATACCCTACCCGGTGAAATATGATTGAACTTTATTAATTGTACAACATCTATGTAATACCATATTTATGCAATAAAAAGATTATGATTATGATATGATTATGAAATCTTTCTCACTCTGTGACGAGACGCTTGCTTAGCATCAAATGATAATTACATGTTTTGACATTATGATAGAAGCCTTTGTGTTGCTACTCCGGATGTACCTATTTCATACCGCCGTACGTATTTCTGTCTAATTGCAACAATGTTAAGTTTTAAGATAGACGGTTATCCGAGGGTTTCCAACGTAGTTCCTCGGAGGAGCGACGCGTTTGTGGCTAGTTTTAGGTAAGATTATAATCATATGTCCTATATTTTTACGGATATATATGGGTAGCAATTGCCTTCAGATGGACCGCATAATGGCTATAAAAATATACCTTATGTATAAACGTTGGTAATTTAGGAATTTAATAATAATAATTAAGGGCGTAGGCCGCCGTCGCGCCCATAACTCGCTTTAAGACTTTCTTATTAAAGTAATATAAATTTACAACGAATGGTATAACGGCTTAAAACTCCGGTAATATCTACAAATTCTTTAGAATTACGTTAATTAAACTTATATTAACTGATTAAAGCTACTGTGTAAATATTTTATTAAGATGTTATTATAGGTACCTTACAGTGTTGATATTAAGGGCGACCTAATGCTAGAAGTACCTATAACAGTAGTAACAGGCGCCAAATTATCAAATTAGTTATATGAATGACGCAGTCGGGTAAAAACAGGTTATATCATAAATAAAAATAATATTTCAGAATATAAATAAAAAATATATATATAAATTGCATCCATGTATACATCATACATTCATGTCTATGAATCTTACACGTACCAACTTAATTACACAGTTAGCTAATCTGTACATATACCTACATGTACAGATTAGCTAACTGTGTAATTGTAGAAAATATGATTTAACTTTCGTAATAATCCAAAATCCAATAATACCGCCTTTCTTTGTAAGAATATTATGATAGTTCATACGCCTGTACTAAAATATTTGCAAACATTTACTCTGAGAGCATTAACGTGATTGGTAGGCGCTTTCACTGAAAATTATATTTTAAAGCATCAGTTTGCTTGACTGAATTTGAACAGTAATTTTATTCAAATTTTAGGCCAAAAGGTGCTCAGGCAAGGTAGACCAAGAGGACCGGGGAAACCGCTAAGTTCCGAAGGTACAACACTGGTTGGACTGGCGCTAATTAGGGGAGGCCTAGCTATTGTTTAGCAATGGAGCAATGTAGCCTGATGGATGGATGTAGAGATAGGCAAAAGATCTGTTCAAAAATTTACCTGTACTTTTTATTTAATCTTATAATAAATCTATTAATAATAGGGCAATGAAATGGAATTTCTTGTCTTAATGTCTACTAATAGGTACGATGCAAATTGCAAAACTCAGAGGTCGCAACTTCACGTTGATTTCAAGGTTTCATTTATATGAAACCAGGTTTCCATGGACTACTTACCATCAGATAGAGGAAAACGGATGAACGACAAAAAACCAGCCAAGTGCGAGTCGGGCTCGCGCATTTACGGTTCCGTACTATCTATAAAACAAACATCATTGTTGTATGAGAGCCTCTTTAAATATTTGTTTTATTTCAAATAATAATATTTATTTTTAAAGCAAATAAATATGAGTAATTCTGTGAATAGTTCAAGCATCTACTGTTGCCGTTATTAATATTAAGCAAAAAAAAATAAGACTCAGGCAGTACAGTTGTCATATGGGTCTGCGGTATCTTCCTTTACTTGCCATTGGCGCTTCGTGCCCACACGGCGATGCCCATAATTAATAATTTGCGTACTTTAATATATACAATACGAAACTCTAATATATATAATACGAATTATGAAATACATAATATTTCGTAATTCATATTTTTGAAGGTGGTAGAACTAGTGTAGTTCGACCGGGGAAGTTCCACCGCCACACCTATTTCTAGCGTGAAGCAGTTCTTGCGTTTCGTTGGAAGTGTGTGGTTACCGGCTCACTTACATATATATGAGGCGACTATCTCAGTCGTCGGGAGTAGCAACGCATCTGTGATCGACTTCACACAGAACCCCTGTTCTTGCTTACAGATGTCCATGGGCGGCAGTAATAATTTACTGATGGTACTGGTGACTTGCATGCTCGTTTGCTATTTCTATCAGATAAAAAAATGATTTACCTGTCGCAGTGGCTCACTCACTTATTGACAAAGTCTTTACGTGGAGAGCACTTAACACATTCACGTGTGGGGATATCACCGCGTGCTACCGCTAGTTCTTGGAACAATTGTCCTACTATACTAATTGTAATACTAATTGTATGAAAACGCATTATATCAGATACCAATAAACCATAGAAATCTTGATTGGTATGTAATTTTAGAGAATTTATATATTAAACTAGTAACATCGTTAAAAACATTAAAACAAAAAACCCGACCGATTAAAACGAAGTTTTACCTCATAATGATATATATTTATTTTAAGTTTTATGAGTATTTGTCAAAATAGTCAAGTCATTATGTATGTATGTATGTTTGTTTGTATGTATGACCATTTCTTTCGCATACGCTCGAAAGACTTTTATTAAAGAAAAAATATTAGTCAACAGGCTCGCAAATACGAGCTTAGTCTTCTAATCTTCTAATTTTAGTGTTATTCTCTCTAATGCTATCTTGTCATACAGTTTTGTGTTAGTATAACTGATATGAAGATTCTAGTTTATTATTTTTGTGTGAATTGTAGGGTTATGATTATTCATCGCATTGTGGCCGGTTGTAATTCTGAGCAAACAGATATCGTCATCATTAATTTTCATACCATTCACGTAACAATTATTGTTCTGTCACGTATGTACTTGTATTCGTGTGCGTTAATGGGTTGGTAAAATGTAGCTAATAAGCATAGTCTGTCTGGAACGTGGCTGGTGCCGCTCATAGATATAAAAATAACATAGACAAAAGCCTCATATTACAAAAGACCTGAGGAGCCGTCCATTAATCACGTGAGGCTCGATACAGGGGGGTTCGATATATCACAATATCTCAAGAAGGAAGGGGTGCTTAGTAAGATATCACGTGTGTTTAATTTATTATCGATTTCTTAACTAAGTTTGAGTGGAAGAGGAGGGGGGGGGGGGGGGGGGGTTAAAAAAAAAAAAAAACACACCGGGGGGGAAGTAAAAACAACTGAATTTTGTTGTTAGGAAGAAAGAAGGGGTGGTAGTG